>CAIGRB010165043.1:0-13698 GCA_903798255.1 Fraxinus quadrangulata
TGCAACGGCTGATGAAAAGCTAGCCACTTGTTAGGATGATGATGCAGTTGGTGAAAATTCGATCCAGTAGTTCTTCCACAGCTCTCAGCCATTAGTAACTCAATACTTTGACTCCTTTTATAGATAAGGCGAAGCGACGAACGGATGGACGACAATCAGCAGTGGCTGCCTACAGATGATCGATGACCAGCATCGACAACTGAAATCGAAGTTCGACGTTGGCAATTTAAGGGAAAAGCAAGAGAAAATGAGGGATTGGGTTTTAGGGCTACTGTCATGACTTTGTCCTGTTGGTTTTTTTTTTTTTATCTAAGCGGATCGGTTCGGGTTGGGCAGGTTATGGATTAGGTATTTTGTGCGTTGTTGGGTTTGAATGTGATAAACTCTTTTAAATGGGCCAAAAAATTGTACACAATCATTTTTTACAACGTTGCAAAAGATTAGTCTATTTAATCTTATTAGCAACGTTCCACCAAACGTTGCGAAAAGTGTATATTAACAACACTTAACAAATGTTGCGAAAAGTTAGTCTATACAATCTATTAAAAACGTTTATTAAATGTTACGATAAGTTTTTTAGCAACATTAAACAAATGTTGCGGAAGATATATAATCTAAGTATTAGCAACGGTCAGTAAACGTTGCTATAGAATGATTTTTCAGCAACACCCACCAAACATTGCAATAAATAAAACTTTTGACAACACTGAATACACGTTGTAAAATGCGACATTAGCAACATTCATTTTTAAAATGTTGCCAAATCTCAATTATGTTAACCAATTGTAACATTCATTTACTAGAATATTGCAATAGACGCCTTTGAACCCCGTTTTTAGTTAAAAATGCATTTTGGAATAGTAAATTGATGAAAAAATGTGTGGATAAAAAATAAAGAACAGTTTTGAGTTTGTATGTAATATTATTTTATTGAAAAATGTGTAGTTGAAAAGAAGAGAGAAAAATATATTTTAAAAGTAATTTAATCAAAAAAGGGTTTAATGTGTAAATAGACTTCTCGATCATCTGAGTATACTGTTAAAAGACTAAAGACATGAGTACCACAGATAAAAGATTGCAGACATAGTTGTCACTTAAAAGTTAAGAAATTTACCCAAAATATTAATGGAATTAAGGGTGATCTTTTCCATCTAATTCTCTACAACCTCTTTTATGCAATATGGGTTACATTCTCGAAATTTTTTTGATGAGCATTAGAATCACTAATGTGGTTTTTTTTTTCCCTTCCATTTGTGTTGTATCGTATTTGTTTTGCTTTTGGATTGCAATTTTTATGAAGAAATGTTAACTAACCTTTGGTTGATGCATAGTTAAATGCTATGTCAAAATGCATCCCTGATTTGCATAAGTTACGGACTAAGTTTTGAATGTGTAATCCGACTTTTACAAACATCGCAAATGTTGAATTTTTTCCCTTTAATTTTGAACACATGAATTGTACATTTGCTAACTGTCAATGCCGATTTATAGAATATATGTTCGAATGTAGAATTCTACATTTAACATGAAAGCAAACATAGAAATTTAGGTGTTGCTCGCTGAGATATTCAAATTCTAAATTTATTGAACAATCTAGGACTTAGACAGACAGACATCCTACGATTTACTGTACCGCATGGTGGAGAGTTTCAGAACTATAGCACTCATTGTGAAAATAACAGTCTTCTACATTTAACAACATTCCATGTAGAGACTTCAATATTTCACAGCAAATTCTACATTTCTTAACAAATTCTACAATTATATTTCCCTTCCACATTTTAAATTCCACACTTCGTATTCTACATTTAAACACTACTACGTTTTTATTACTTCTTTCAATGTTCGACATTAGATAACAAAAATCCATCCGGCAAATTTATAAATCATTTATAAAGAGGAATAGTAAGGAGAATACTATTACGTCCCACAAAATGTATAGATAATAAACTAATAATAACTCTTTAAGTGTGTGATTGAAATTGATGTTAAACTTTTACTAGTTTGACATGAAAAAATGGTTCGACCACACAACATTAACCCTCTACAATATGAAACGTCTTAACCACCACAAATACAATATAATCAATGAACAAGTATAAAGCAACTGCAAACTACATAGCAATGTTGACAAAATGCCAACCACCACCTAAACGTGCTACTCCACAAAGAAGTAATCTCATTTTGCTACTAGAACAATAAAGCTTTGTCGAAACTTATTTGTAAAATACAAAAATATCAACATAATGGTGTTCCACAACTTATCCACACAAATATTTATATATATTCGGCATTTAAAATATGTTTTCTAAGTGAGGAAGCCTTCCTTCCAACATCCGGCGACTACTCATCTAGGTGCCGTTTTATTTTCGGGCAAAATTTCCACCATGTAATTGACGGTGAGGAAAGGATTTTGAATTTGGGGTTGGAAACAGTGATGAAAGGGTTCTCGATTTGGGGTGGCCGTAATTTTGTGTGTACTTTCTAGGCGTAAATTATTCCAATTCCTTAAATTTTGAATAGATATGATTGGAAGGAGAATGAGGAACGAAGACAGACTATTGGAATCCCAATCTGCCTACTGAAACCCTCTCGATCTTTATCTTACTTGGCAAGAACGATCACAAAGAAGTCAATCGAACCGAACGACCAAGACTCCTGTAATTTGAAAGAATAAAGCATCACGTACAGGAGGCTTTTCACAGTGGCCTGCCAGGTGAGAGACACTGGTGGGCCCTGCATGTTTGAAAAATAAAAATAAAAATAAAAAATTCACTCTACCACATGTGTCTTCCTGTAAACACACCACCCACCCTCTTATAAAAAAAACCCCTGTACTTGTAACACTTCTCAATTTGAAAGGATTGTACTTGTAACACTTCTCAATTTGAAAAGATTACAGGATATTTAAGTTCATTTTTATTAAATTTGGCCAGCATCCAAAGCTTTAAAGATTTGGACATTTTTCGACAGTCAGTCCAAAAATGTTTATTTGTTCCAATATCCTTAAGTTGATTTCCATAATTAAAAAAATAAATTGATTGTATTGAACAGAGACCAAAATCAGCAGCTCCTGTTTTATTAATAGCATACAAGATATTGTTCCTCTTCTACAGTCGTCGAAAAATGTTACAAGACAACACTGTTGGAAATATTAACTACGGGGCCTTGAGAAATTCCCACAAACAAAGATGAGATAAAGGCCCATTAACTCCTCTATGAAATAAAACAAAATTAAAATAAAATTTCATTGACAAAATTCGAAAGTAGGAAACGAAAAGATGAATATTTGAATAGCATTCACTACTAGGCCTCAAAGCTCAACAAAATAATTGTCAGTTTGTTAAATGTTTTGGATTCTTCTGAGGAATCCTGCAGCCAGAAACACTCCAATGTGCAAAATAGACGAGGAACTGGTTTCAAGAAAAAACCGCTTCTTACCCTGTCAGGTTCTTCATATTAACATTCACGTCCACACCCAAGCTCGATAATGCATTGATCATAGCAGGAATATCATTTTGTAATGCAGCAGTCAATGCCTGAACAAGACAATAAAAGGGGAAATTATGCAGCAATCTTCGTCAACGTTCTCCAAATAAACAAATTCACGTATGCAATCCTTGAGTAGTGCAAACAGAAGCTTGACTAATGCACGGGGTACAAAGGTCTGTGAAAGCACGAAACCCGCTAATTTTATATCTTTATTCTATGCCACAATGTAAGCATACGACAATTATGTCATATAAATCTTTAAAATGAATGTCATAATACACCAGATAATTCAACAAGAAAAGAAAACGTAATCAGAATCTTGTTCAGCTCAATATGATCCTCTACCCCCAAAACAAACCCAAAAAGGAAGAGAAGCAAAATTAATGCATGGATATGATTATATTCCGAGGAAAAACAGTTGAAGTCAACAGATTAGATTTGTTTACCTTTCTGTTCTCTCCCTTTTGATGCTTTACAACTTCCAAAGGCCACTCACTAACTAGCTTTTGAAGTTCAACCATGATACCTGTCCTTTTTGCATCAGGCAAATTCTGGAAACACATATGATACTCTATATTTCAGCAATCCCATCCAGATCAGGTGAAAATTACTAAGGAATATAATTTTTTATCATCTTGTGTTAAAATTCAAAGAAAAGATAGCAGGCCATTGAGATGCTAGACTTAATCTCGACCAAAAAGATGGATAATTACACCTCGGTTTGGCTAATTTATAAATGATTTATAAATTAGTCAAACTTCATTTTCAACAACACATTCCAATGAACCCACAAGTACTATCCACTACTCATTTTATCTATTTATATAAATTAAACGGTTTATAAATTCTTCCCAGATGAAGGCTAAAAATTTAGTGCCCAGGAGTGACAACATTGAGTTGACACACACATTTTTTGTTTTAGAATAATCGTGAACCATTGAGATCAAGTGTAGTAACGTTTTTAAGGCTGACAGCCATGCCAAAACTTCCCCCAACGAAATCACAAAATCTACAAACCAGAATATTGAGGGATTGTTTGAAAGAACTTTTAGGGCGTGTTCGGCCGTGCTTAAAATCCAATTAAAATTGAAAATATAGCCGTTATTGGTCCCACATTTTAATCTTTACCAAACACACCCTTAATAAAAGTTTTAGCAAATTTTGATAAGAGTGGATGAAATGTGTGGTTGAAAAATTGATAAAAATTGTAGGTCCCCATGAAATGTGTGGTTAAAATTAAGTGTTGACTTCAACCTCAACTTTTTAGTAACTTTTTAAGCTTTCCAAACCAAACCAACCTCAACTTTCATTTTCAGAAGAAAAGATGTATTCAGTTCTTGAATCTAGATTTACAATTTGGAACTCTCCATTCAGTACAAGTCCTTCATGCTAAATTTAACAGACACCCTCCAACTTGTTCTAAGGCACTTCAGAAAGGTACAGCATTAGGTTTTAACTTACATTTTCTCAAAAACTAAACCGTTTCAAAAAATATAAGTAACCTGATTAAGTATTTGAATGATTGCAGCAGCATTTTCAGGCTTGCATTCAAGAAGGAAACCCTGTAGATGAGATAAAATTCAATACCAACACAAGGATCCGAAACAAGAAAAATTGGGTTTAAAGCACCTATTGCCAACATTATTATGAACTATGTACCTGTGAAATTATAACGAACTAATATGTACAGAACAAAAGGTGCGTCTAAATGAAGAGATTAGAGGACTTAATTTTCTATTATGGTAAATTTTGATTGGGGATTAAACTAGACCTATTAGACAATAATTGGGCTAAGTTATATGCGCAAAATTAGATTCAGGAGGACAGCTGAACTGCAAAAACCGTCCTCAGTAAGACTAGGAGTAGCGGCCAAGTTTGTTCTCGGGGGGTAATATGCAGGTTTTGAGCACCTTTTTTGCTAACATGCAAAGAGTGGTGGATCCAGCACCCGAAGAGGAGGAGCGGCCATCCTTGCTGGATTCGCCAGAACTTACGTGACCGCCCTTGCTCAGATCAGTGAAGTCATAGGGAAGATTGAAACGGGGAAAAAGATGAGAGAACTTGGGCCATTTTTTCTTTTTTAAATTTTCGGCCTTTTCTTTAGTTGGGCTTTTTTCTTTTTTAAGAAAAAAATAATCAGCCCATTAAGAATTGCAAATGAAACAAAATTCATAGCCCATAGACCATGATAATGGAGATGCAGTTGCTCACAGTGAAAGAAGTCAAATGCTTCTCATGGGCGGTGGAATGGGTGCTGGCAAAAGCACTGTCCTCGAAGACATTATGAAAGAGCAATTATTGACAATCCCTTTTAGTTTTGTTAAGTGTCATAGAAGTGAGATTTTGGATATTGATCAATTTGTGGAATTAATTTGATTTGATTTTTGACAACTGATCTATACAAATTTTATAGAAAAATGGAACGTAAAATTCAAGGTCCCCTTTTTCTAACTGTTTTCATTGTTTTGACCCTTTTTGCCTGGCAAATTCTCTTGATTTCTTTTGTTTTGTACGTATGATTATAATAGATTGATGGATATTTTGAATAGAGAAAAGTAAAAATTGGATATGAATGCTTTGGGGGTGGGGAAGAAGATGGAAGTGGGGGTGGGAGAAGAAGATGGAGCGGGTTTGAAATAGTGGGTGATTGATATAAAAAATTTGAATATAATTTGCAAACAAATAAAAAGTTTCGGATCGCAATTTCAATTATTCCTTTTTAGTTTTGACAATTTTTAATGTTTTTAACGGTAATACTAACAGAATTGGACGGTAGGGGAGTTTTTTGCACCTAAATGGTTGTATTCCGCACTAAAGGTTTCAAACAAGGACCTTTTCACCTATTTTCAATAGGTAGAAGGATTTTCCGCACAATGTCTAATAGGTAGGGGGTTTTCTTCTATTAAGCCTTTAATTTACAAATAAATTAAAGAATTTTTAATGTTATTTAATTAAATATTAATAAATGGCATCGCTATTACGGTCGTTGACGGTTATCAACGGTCAACGACCGTCAACGGCTGCCCTAGCCGACCTTTAATCCTGGATCGTCCAGTGCATGTAAACATTTATAATTCCCTTCTATTCTCTGGTGAGCTCCAAAGAGAAAGAACAACAGAGAATTTATATGTTCATATTGCTTGCACCTGGCAATCCCTTCCATCCAGATCACTTCAGTTCACATTTTTTACACTCATAAAGAATTGTGAAATTTCAAAAGGAGAGGTTTCATAATAAAATCAATTTTCACTACTATGAATGTTGTATTTTCGTGATATAAAGAACTTCAGAGATGAATACTGTCTGTCATAACATATACCTAAATATACTGCTTCACACTAAATTGATGAAAGATGCACCGTGTTAAGAAGGATAAAGTAATCTTATAGGACTCATTTCCAAATAATATCTAATAGTTTGTTCAATTTTCAATTATAGTACATCTACCCATAAAGGGGGAGGGGAAGGATAGGGAATAAATTTCAAATCAATATGCGGTCATCATATATTACCTTAGCACAGGAAAACCCTGTTGCAAGACTATGCTGTTTCATAGCTTCTGATCTCCACTTCTCAATTTTCCACAAGGAAACAGAGTCTCCTGCAAAGAAGGAAAATAAGATAAGTTCGAAAATGGGTTTAACCAAAAGATCAAAAGCATGAACTTGAGTGTGTATGGAATAAACTGGACAATAATATTCCACGGTCAAAATATAGGTGCAAAAAAGGATAATTTTTTTGTTTTGATGGTAGCAAAAAAGATACTGTATAAGACCTTTCCTGGCAGTAAATTCCATCCACGAGTCAAATGAAGTCTGTCGAAGTCTTACTCCTGACGTGACAAACCGTCTTCCATATTTAGAGATCAGATCATACCTGTCTGTGTCATAACAAATGCTGCAATAAGCAAAATCCAGTAAGAAGAATTAGAAAAATTCAATTCAAAAGGGTACAGTATTTTGAAGAAATTGAACTTCCATGAGAACAGAAAATCAAAAGACAAGCGTTGAACAATTAATACACCTTGAAAGCAGTTAGTCTTTTTGCGGGTAATCCAACAAAACATCCTCCACCCACATATGCTTGCTTAAGAACTTTAGTTTAAAACATCCACACTAGAGAAAGAAAATGCACAATAACAAATGTGCGACCTTATTTTCACCATATACTCAGCCTAACAGCATCACAAGAAACACTTTTGTTTTCACTTATAGGGGAAGAAGAAACATGAGGAACATGTCTGCATTTAAATCTCTAGTAGTACTTTAAAATACACAATCTTGCCATTAGGTCTTATTACACCATTTGGATCAACATAATCAGGAAATACCTTAGAAGGATTGTGGCATGTTCAGACCCTCGAAATGAAATATATGAATGGGTACATGTGCTGTTTAAGAACTTATTATACTCAAAATTACTCGCCAATGAAAAATATATCTACATTTCAAACACCAGGGGATGTTTTACGTGCATCATAGTGAATATAGTAGGGCAGTCTCTCAGCATAAGACAATAGAAATAAGGTTCAAAGAACTTGCGTAAAAACAAAGGCTATTTTTGTAAGAAGGGGAAGGAGTGAGGACACGTGAAGAGCAAGGAGTAGGCAGGAGAAAGGAGGGTGGTGGGGGTGGGGTTATCACCAATGCAACTTAACCGTGAGCAACTTAACCGTGTTAAATCTGTAACCAGTTAACGGGATAGTGTATATTAGTTTTAAATCTTGGTATCTTAGTGAAAACAAAATTATGACAAATTGACAATGACAGACTACATAAGAATGATCATCAACATAAGCAGAAGCAGGTGGAAAGATTTTTAAGAAAATGGAAGCGTATGTTATGACCTGAAAACTAAATCTGCCGTGCCAGGCTGCAATGGTAACTCATTCTTCTTCACAAGTTTCATTACTTCTACCATGAGTTTGACATCACGGTGTTGTTTAGCATGCAACTGCAGCCATATAACAATTATTTGTTTACAGGTGAGACACACACGAAATAATAAAAACATAGATATCATGAACCTCATTGAGAAGGTGATTTTCTTAAGTACCAACAGATGATGGGCAGATCCGATATCAGGAGTCAATCCATATAAATTATGCTTCCACAGTGCCTTCTTTCCTGTGCATATATCATAGCTTAAGACACGCTCACTTATTGACGAACAACAGTATGATCACCGGAGTAGAAAAGAAAGTTGACTTGCTTGTGAGCCAAAAACCCCGTGAATTTAAACACGTGTTACTAAAGCAGATCTAGATTTCAAACCATTATATTCACCATAGTCAACCACGATAAAACTAAAATTTGACTTTGGACTTGTTCTCCTTGAAATGAACAAGGCATGAATGAGACACACGATAAAGTTCAAATAAACAATCCTTTGTTATGTTCAACAACTCCATTCAGAAGCAGAATGAATGTACTTACAGTGTGGGAAACACGTTCTCATCATTGATGCGTGAAATCAAAAATCACTTAAGAGAGTTTATTCTGATGCTAGAAACACATCAGGTATTAAACTACATTGTCATTGTGGCAATTTAAGTTCACATAAATAAAGAAGATCTTTCATCAGATCTATACGGGTTTTATGGATGTAGCAATGCATCAGAAAAGAGCCAAGAAAACAATGTACAAAAGAGAGATTACCGCTGCAATTTTCAGTATCCAAAAGTTATAAGATAAGCCAATTCAGACCTAAAATATACATGGCAAGTTGTATCTATAACGAACTGAGCCTCGTGCCCAACCGTTCTCTTATGTATTGTCCGCTTTAGTAGGACATCTACCCTTTTACCCCCTCACTACTTTATGTCATGTCTCCCAAAATTCGAACTCAAGACCTAGAAATTTAAATTGAATCATGGTACCAATTTGACACTTATGTAAGAGAACGGCTAGGCACAAGGCTCGAATCATTACCAAAAATAAGCGTTTTATGTAATGACCCGAACCTCGTACTTGTCCATCTATTATGTATTGTTCGCTTTGGGAGAGCGTCTGCCCTCTTACCCCTCATGACCAATTTGTACAAAAATTCAACTTAAATCTCTCGTAAAGTGGAGATCTTGAATTCGAATTTTGAGAAACGCAACAGACAGCAATGAGGGTAAGAAAGCAGATACCCTCCCAAAGCCAACAATACGTAAGAGAACGGTTGAGCACGAGACTCGGGTAACTGCTACATTTACATGAGAGAAAAGCAAGTGAAATACAGGGTAGTACGAAGCTAAAATCCTGAGTTTCATAGTGCACAAATGCTAGAATTTTCATTTTTTTATTTACACATCCAGACTCGCATATCCAGTTCACACTCTTTTCATCAACAGATCTACTACGGCAAACAAGGGGTGTGATATATATTCTTACCAAAACCAATAGCTCCTACACGTGCACATGCCTTTGTAACTTCCCTGCAAAGGGCACTGTTAAAATTGTCATGTATCCGAAGATTGGAGAGTCTCTGCAATCCACAACAGAAACAATCATCTACTAGAAATTAAAAAATAAAAGGAAGCCAGCTACTATAAAGCATAAAACAAGTAAACACTGACAAGTAAACGAAGTCTCTGCAAAATATCAAAAAGAAGCTTAATATCCTCGTGGCTAGAACATTTTTCCACGAGTGACCACAACCAAGCATTTGGAGGAGCAGTTCTTTTCTCTGCTACACATTTCAGCATCTTATCATATACTTCCTTTGCAGTGCCTGCGTGTGGAACAACATGAAAAGCATATTCTCACCACAGAAACTTCAAAATTCTTTTTTTATTAAACAACTTCAACGTCATAAAAAGGTAAATAACCACCTGCAGAATCATTTTCAGCCACGCTCGCTTCCGTAGAATATGGTGCATAGGTCAGCATTATATGTGTTGGAATTCGCGTTATAGTTTCTTGACAATATGATTCCATTGGTAAATGATTCCCATGGAGAGTCCCTGCATATTTTTAAATTCCTAGACAATCATATTGACTGCATTGCATAATTGACAAATTACAGTCAGAAAAAAATTAATGTCCACTATGAGAACATGTGCGAGCACAAACATGCTCACACACACAAATGCCAGCACATGAACTAATTCGCAAATAATTCTCACTTTTGTTTAGGTGTGACTCTTTGTGAAAAAAATCACAATCTTCTTTTCCCTCGCTGTAACAAGTATTGTTTTTCTGACATTTAGGACATAAAATTGCAGAAACAAAACAAAATGAAAAAATAAATAAATTACTAATGAATAGCCAGTCAGCTAAGGAAAAAAAATTAACTTCTTTTTCCTTTGCTTAGAATTCAAAATTTTCTATTTGATTTTGCATTTTCTGATTTCATATGATACGTGGTTGATAAATAACCAGTCAGCTAAGAAAAAACTCAAACCATTTTTTCTTAGCTTAACATTGAAAATCTTCCATTCAATACAATTCCGAATCTTCTAACTTACTTTTCTGAAATTTGAAAAAAAAATGCGTCGAGAGAGTGTACCTGAGGATGTGAAGTGAAAGCGGCGGCATAGAGCAGGAGAGCTGAGTTCAGAACCATTTTCAGTGGCTTGAGATAATTTGACTCGTTCCAGTGAGTTAAAGAAACACGGCGACGGGCTTTTCAAAACCCTAATGACCCGCCGGGATTTTGATATAACTCCGATTGCTTGCATTTTCTCGTACACTGGGAGAGGGAGATGAAAATAACGATGGAATGAATAATGAACTGTTGTTTCCTTAAATTAGCCAAACAGGGCCTTAATTAGTGGCCCTTCTATTTTTATTGGGCCAGATTTTCTCGTCCCAGAACTAGCAGAGGATATGACTCATATGAGTATCTCCAGCCCAGTCCAAAATTGAATTCTTTTTAGTGGAAATTGATGTAAATATTTTTTTTTCCGATTGCGATACATGTTATATGCACGTGATGTGATAAAATATGATTAGATCAGATCAGAATTTCTCAATCAAATAAAAAAAACTTTCTTACTATTTTTTAACACTTTATCTATATGTAAATCATTATATACAAGTAGTATTATTTTTTATTTTTTCTAATTGAGCATAATTATAATTTTTTTTCCCTTTTTCTTTTAAAAGAGATGGTAGTTGCGAGCAGACGTTTGAAACCACATTAGAAGATGAGAAATTGGTCGAAGGAGTGGTGAAAGAGGGTCCATTTGAGTTGAAGAGTGAGTAATGTGTATGAGCCCCTGTTTGACATCCATTTTGTTTGAAAAATAATTTTTGTAATAGTGATTGATGGAAGATTGTGTGCTTAAAAAGTAAGGAGAACTTTTGGATTTATATGTAATATTATTTTATTGATAGAATATGTGATTGAAATGAAAAAATAGAAATAGAATAAGAAAAAAATGGGTTTCAAACAGAGGCTGGATAGTGAAGTTAAAGAAAGTAGCGTTGTTATGAGTTAGTGAAATGTNTTTTTTTTTTTTTTTTGGTGCGTGCTTGTAAAAAATTATAACCTCGTTTTTTTATCAATTTAACAAAACTTTGTAAAAAAATTTATCGATTTTTAAATTGGTCAAACTTTAATATTAATCACAAATTTTATGAGCTTCATAATTTTTATCAACTTTTCAACCATACACTCATCAACTTTTATAAAAAAACTCTGTCAAACAACCATTTATTTAACTACTTTAGTTACAAACTTAAATTTTTTATAGGACTGAGAAAAATCTAAAAATAATGTGCAACCCATAATCAATACTGCTAGTGCTGTAAAAACGAGTAACTTTAAGTGATCTCCTGTTGTTGTAACAAGAAATTTTTCCTTAAAACCTACAAAATTTATCGTAATGTTCTAATAAATCACTTAATGTCTCGATATCTTCACACGTGCTATGTATAGTATCTCGAATTATATGTTGGGACATTATCCACGAAATTGATTGCCACGACAGTGTATAAATCACTTGCTTGTAATGCATGATTTTTCATTAGAAAACATTGTCTGCATGCATTAGTTTCCATTCTATTCATACTTTCTTTATGCGGACATGTCTCGAGTTTTATGACCTTGATATGCAAATATTTGGCACGTTAGCAACTAAAAAAGCCTTGTGATATCTCGGGAGTAGATCTAGGGGAATATCCAGCCATCAGGAACCCATCGTTGTTGCAAGAAATAGTATGGGTAGATGGATAGTGAATGACGATACTTCAACTACAAAACTAACCTTGTGCGTGGTTACTGAACTAAAATACGTATATCACTTAATTTCTTTAAAATTTATTTTGTTCGACAGATTGGTTTGGTACTAATCTAGTCTAAGATATCTTGTGCAAATATATAAGTTCGAGTGGTCCATATGGTCAAAACAAGAAGACTATAAACCGTTCGGAAAGTTTTCCTAATTTGAAAGAGAGATTCTATCATGGTCCTTATGACATCTCTTCATCCTCATCACATGCCACATTTGGTATCCCGTGTCATCTATTCGACATGTTACATTAATCTACACTAAGGTATAAAAGAAACTAAAATGAGGAAATTACACATACACCTGATTTTAAAATACTATTTTCATAAATCAGGTATCTAGTTTCATAATACAAAAATGAGGTTTTAATTAAAGATTTTTAAAAAATTATTTTTATTTTTATATCTACCTACACTATCCAAACCCTAAACTAATCCATATCCTCTCCACTCTCTCACCATCTCTCCACTTTCTCTCTTCTCCACTCTACTCCCTCTCCGCCTACAACCCAGTCTCCATGAGACAGCACAACCTCGTTCGGCGACTTTGTGCAGATTCAGTGGTCTTGGTACAGATCTGTCCTTCTTCTTTTTTAAAAATTTTTTTTGATTGATGCGGTGGAGGTGTGTTGTACAGTGTTGGTAGAGGTGTGAGCGTCGCTGCTTCGACGCGAAGTGTAAACGGGTGTGTGTGAGTGCGGTGCTGTGTGAACGGGTGTGTGCGCGCGTGGTGCTGTGAGTGCGGTCACGGTGCTATAGGTGAATGAACTGCTAACGGGGGTGTGTGTGTGTGTGTGTGTGTGTGTGTGCGTGCGTGCGTGCGACGACAGTTGCGGTTGCTGTTGGGTGTATGCGGTGCTGTGTGCGATGTCGTGGGTGGGATAAGATGGATGTGGGTGTCTGTGTTCTATAAAATTTTTGAATTGTGACTTTAAAATTTTTGAATTGTAATCAAATTATATAGATCTGTGACATTTATATATTTAT
>CAIGRB010165043.1:15235-44625 GCA_903798255.1 Fraxinus quadrangulata
TGAAAGATAATTTTGTTAGTTATCTCGAGCAAAAATGTCAAAAGATATAGTAAAATTCTATGCTAGTTGTCAACATATTGCAACTCTCTTCTTTTACATTGTCTTGAGGCTATATCATAACAAATAACTAAATTTAGAATTCGTAAGCTGGTGCTAGAAACAACATAAATCTCACATGTTTGGCGCTTTATAATGTGTTTGATGTGAATGCAGCACGCTTGGGTTGTTAGTTTCATTGTCCAATCATTATCAGTTCACTTTTGAAATTTCTAATCTTATTTTATATTGGAAAAAATGAAAGAGAAAATAATTTTTAACAAGAAAATATACTCTAGTATACAGCTATAAATGTTTTCTTCTGTATTTCATATTTTTTAATGTAACAAAATATTATTGCTATAATAGTCCATCTTATTATTGAAACATAAAAAATTGTAATTTCTTAAAACAATTTTACAATCCTTAGACTCCCATTATGATAGAAAATTCCATAAACTTTAACAAGAAATTGAATGCATCCTGGTTGTACAAAGAATCTTGGCTTTCATTATCTAGCTGAGTCCTTGCTTGGTTTTGTTAAAAATTATAGTTTTAGTAAATTTTAACAAAAGTTGATGAAATGTATGATTAAAAATTGATGAAAATTATGGGTTCAATGAAATCTTTGATTGAAAATAAATTAAAGGAAAAATGAGTTTTAGAAAATTGTTGTCAAACAGGGTTAAATTTGACTTTATTAGTCTAATTCGCACATTTTATCTTATGCTAAGTCCCGTTTTGGGGCATAAGGTTGCAACAATTCAAGATTTCGTACAACAAAAATCAAAGAAAATGAAGAAACAATCATTTTACAGTATGAATTCTTCTTGGGGCAAAGATGCTTTTAAAGTAGAAGATGAGAGTCCAAGTTTGAATATTGATTCAAACCTAGAAGCTAAATCCTCCAAGGATTTGAAAAGTACCGAAGAAGGGATCCAAGCATTTCTTGGGAATCTTAATAAGGAAAAGCGCTATATTGTTGTAAGTCAAGTTGGATAATTTCAATTGTTCTAAGAATACAATGAGCACAAAAAGAAATAGTTTGTCTCCCCCACCAACACCGAAACAAAGAGATGCCAAGTTACTTACATAATTGAGAAAGATTACCATGTCCACATTCCCATGCACGTCAATTAGCAATTGCCTCAAAGAATACTCCTAAGCACAAGTTGGATGTAACAATTCATCAGTGTCTATATGAATTATCCAGTTAGTACCAACATCCTAGAATTATAATACACAAAATATTTTATTAATTCTACAAGAAAAAATGGTACATTTATGCTACACTTGTAATAATCCATACCCTTGCCATGATAATTGACATCTCCATGTTGAAGGATTGCTTTACAAAAAGCTCATAATTGCAAGGCTTGTAAAAGAAACTTGATAGCCATGTTTCATTCCAGATCCGGCTGAAGCATCAGGGACAAAAAGGTGTAAGAGAATAATAACCACTGCTAATATATCATATGGAGATTTCTGCAACTTGAGAGATCAAGGTACTAATTTTAGAGAGCCTACAATAAGACACATGATGAAAGATAATTATTGGTTTACGATTTTAAAAAATATTAAAATGTATCCAATGAACCATTAGTTTGCTTTGTCTATTTCATATAATTTATTTATGCTGTTAAGCAAGCTCCAGATACATATCAGAAGTGAATGGCCTCTTAGCTTGCTGCTGTTCCAGCTCTCTGGTTATGTATATTACTTTCATTCCCTGCAAAGGATAACCAAATTACATGTCCATTGATTCTGAATCAAAACATTATACCATTAAACATGGAATAACATAATCATCAAATTGAAGCGACAGCTAACACAATTCCAGAAAAGATAATAATAATAATGAAAAGTCTCCGTGTGGTACGGAGACACCGTGTACGCACACGATATCACCGTGTATGGACACGGTGTCTTCGTGGCGCACGGAAACATATATCGTATCTCCGTTTTTTTCTAACACACCAACTATATCCAAAGTTTTCATTTTTACATAACTAAAAGCAAAATTTAGAGCTAAAAAAAAACTTTTCTAAATATGACGAATTCCATCGACTACAACCATCAACTAAACCGAACATGAATTTTTTTTTATTTTTTGGAATCTTTTAACTAAATTGAAACAAATGTAGAAGGGAAGAAATCAAAATTTTTAAGCAACCAAAACATTGGAAATGGAAGAAAAAAAGAAAAATAATAAACTTCTGAAATATTAAAACACTATCCCGTTTAATTTTCTTCAAACCCAAGTACAAAAAACACCTCAAAGAGAATAATGAAGCATATAAAAACAGTAAAAAAAGAAGAGTAAAAGAAAATGCAAAAATTAGACCGAAAGAGAATCACATTTGAAAATTTAAGTCTAATCTCATACCTCCGCTTCCTCAAAATTTTCGGATCCATCTGTTTAGAATTCCACATAAAAATAAGAAATTTCTTTCATAAATACAAACATAACACGGATGTCTCCGTGTCACGATGACATGTGAATGTCATCGTGACACGGACATGTCATCGTGACATGGACATTTTGATAATCTCATTCACCTCTAAAGGGGTTCTTTCAAAAATACAAGTCAAACCTAAAAGATAATCACATACTAACTGTGAGTGATTGTTTGAAAATATAAGAACATCAAGTGGTGTTTTGATAAACTGAAGTGGGCAAAAAAAGAAATTGCATGTTGAAGAATCACCTTCAAGCCAAGACTAAGAGTATGTATCCAATCACATAAACTGAAGTGGGTAGCAAAAGAAATTGCATTTGAATTGTCACCTCAAAAACTTCCATGTAAGGGTGCCATGCTATCTCATAGCTTCATGAAGTCATTGCTCCAGATTGCCATTGTTGACATACTCATATACCAACATTCTTTAAACAAAATTATACAATCTCAGCTAATAGAAATGCAAGTAGAAAACACGGCTCAAGAAAATCTGAGAAAATCAGCACGATACATTAAATTCTAATTCAGTAAAAACAGAGATAAAAACCAAAAACAAAGGTTGGTATAAAAATGAAGGGAATACGATAGCGAGCTACACTGAAAATCTTTTGACATTTGCAAGCACAAGATCACCACTGTTGGCGATCAGCATCAGCCACCTTGCTAGAACCTTGTTTTACATCAATTGCTTGCAGTTGTGATCAGATATTTAATTTTTTTGGGCTCTACATAAGCTTTCATGCTAAAAGAAATTACAAAAGTTAATATTTTACTCCAAAATCTTTTGACATTTACAAGAGCCAAGAGATAATATGCTATAATTATTCTACCTTGATATCTTAAACTGATTTAATCTTTAAAACTAACAAGTAGTAAATTCTGAATTGTACAAGAAGTTATTCTCAAATGATTTTGAATATAAGTTCTTTCACTACAGGAAACATCTAATTTATAAATTTACAAAGTTAAAAGATTTTGCACCAAAACATAACATATTACTCAAAAATTCATCTCGAAATTTCTCTCTTTAGTTTCAACTACTTTTTGACAAGACTACCATGCATCAACAACATAACCAAACTGCCGCAGCATTTAATATCGATTTTGAAAAATAGCAAGTACAGAAATAAGAACAATTAATCAATAAAACCTCTAAATCAAGTAAGATGCATATATAGTCGAACTAGTGCAAAAATTTATACAGGATAAAAGGAACAAAGTTTCAGTAGGTGTTGATAGTCCGAAAACGAATTTCACAAATAGCTAAATCTTGCACATCAATGTAAAATAGAAGCTCAAAGAAAATTATGAGTCAATTCCCATTAACCAATTTAACGAAATGATGCAACTATCTCAAAACAATACCATCAAAACCATTACCAACTCGTAACTTTTGTAAGATTGAAAATTCAAATTAGCAGGAATTATGTGAACAGTACATTTTATGTAGCTAGTAACCAATTATAAGGAAATTGACTTGCATGTTGTTTAGAATGTGAGTGAAAAAAATATTGTTATTGGTAGCAATGTAAAAAAAAGAAATGACTTAAAAAAACCATTGTTGATTACCTTAAGAAACATTGTTTAAAAAAAAAACTTCGTGCGCAGATGGAGGTGCCTCCGTGCGCACACGAAGTACATCCGTGCGCATCCGTGTGCGCATGGACACCTCTGTGCGCGTACAGAGAATTTTTTTATTTTTTTAATAATTTATTTATACAATGCTACCAATAATTTTTTTTCAACTAATGCAAATTTGTTTAAATAAGAAATCAATCTACACCGACGTTCACTTTCTTGCGATCTACCAATTACATTTTCATTCACACGCATTACACCCAAATAAAATCAAATTATAAACTCAATTAACATTATAAGCTAACAATGATTCTCAAGCATTCACGGAATTTAACTTCTTTACACACACATTGTATACAAGAAATTAGATGGAATACATACCTATCGAAGTGAAATTACTCCTTCTGTATATCTTCATTAGAAGCAAAAAATAAAGTTGCAGTTCGATTTTCAGGAAAAAAATCGAAAAGGTAGCTTCAAATGAATTCAGCGAGGGTTTTGGTTAACTATAGAGAGAGAAAATGAAAAGGGAAAGTGAAAAAGAAGGAGAAGTTTGCCGTGGAAAAATGGAAGAAGAATGAGTGGTTGAGTGAGATAATGAACAAGCAGGAAGGTGGTGTGGAAAATTTTGATGAATTTTAGGAACTAAAAAACAAAAAAAAAGGAATTTTTTGCGACAATTAAAAATGACAACACGTGTCCACTCATACTTTGACTCTTTTAATACGTAGTGGAGTGATATTTCAACCGTTGGTCCAAAGCTCGCGAATAATGATCCAAAACTCCCGAACCAAATGGGCTCATACAAGAAGGCCCAAGGCGGGAAATTCCATTTCCCTGTACACGTGGCAGAAATCTATAAACTACCAAGTCACATCTGACCGTACACGAAAGACTTGATACAAGTATATATATACGTACGTGTGTGTGTGTGTGTGTGTATATATGTAAGCCATCTAACGTTTTGGTGAATCCTCATATCTCTCTACGGTCCACAGTCCAATTTCATTCTAGCAAATTTCTTTGGGGAGGCTATGGGGAAACCCTCGAGAGCAAAGGACTCATCGGACGAGTCGATGTCCGGTTCCTCGCCGGAAGAGAATCCGATCAACGATCAAATCAACGATGAGGAAGACGAAGAGGAGCTAGAGGCTGTGGCACGAACAGCAGACGAGTTTGAGGACGATGATACTGACACTACCAACGCCGCTCAGGAAGAAGAGGATGACGTCAACGAGGTCGGTTTAAGTGAAATTGTTATTATTTTAGTTTCTTTTCTCTGTGTTTTCACTTTTTCGTTTTGTATTGGTGAATTACGGTGGAGAGTGAGGAAGATCGGTTCTTTTCTTATTACTGAGTGGTTTACTTAGGATTTATGGTTATATGGAATGCGTGATTTGGTAATTTTATAAAATTTGGTGTTAATGTCGCGTGATATGACTCTTATCTCGCTAGGGTTTCCAGGTCGGAGTTGAGGATGTTGAATTTTTTGGGTGAAAAAGTTTGAATTGTTGCATCGAGCATGAATAACTTTTGTGCTGTTTAGTATTGATGACTTTAAATTAGGTGAAGAAAGGATAAGTAAATAATAAGAAATGAATTTTTATTTTATTTTTGGGGTATTCACAATTAGTTTTCGATCCAAATTGATGTGCCTTGAGTGATTTGGAAATCATAGTGAAATCTATTGCATTGCAATTTCGTGTTAAATAGGTGATGTGTTATTTTGCAGGAAGATAATGTCGTGGCAAATGAAATTGGCAAACGTGAAAGAGAGAGGCTGAAAGAAATGCAGAAACTGAAGAAGCAGAAAATTCAAGAAATCCTGGACGCACAGAATGCTGCTATCAATGCCGACATGGTAAATTATCTGGAAAAAAAATTTGTGTAATGTGGTGTTTAGAATAAGTTGTACAGTAAAACCTCGATGAATGAATGTTTTATAAATTAATAATCTCGCTTAAATAATAAAATTATTTGGTCCCAACTTGGCCAGTGTACTAAATTGATAACCCGCTAATTGCATAAGATAAGAATTTTTTAAAAATCCTTTAAAGCCCAACGAATATATAAAATAATAATTGCTTAAATTCATAAAAGAACTTTTTTCAATTCACCTCTATTAATTTAACAAACTTGTAATTTTACCGTAGAAATTATGTTCCACATATATATGAAAAAGTTATTAAATTTTGAAGCCAATGCACGGATGTTAATGTTTTCACTTTAGCCCTCATTTGGCCCCCATTATTTGAAATTTTAATGGGTAGAATAGTGTTTTTCTCGGTCCCAACATTATCATTTTATCGAGGTTTTATTGTAGACACATATTCATGCTAATATTGATTTATTTTGAGACAGAACAACAAAGGAAAGGGTCGTTTGAAGTATCTCTTGCAGCAGACAGAACTATTTGCTCACTTTTCCAAGGGCGATCTGTCTGAATCTCAGAAGAAGGAAAAAGGAAAGTGAGTGATACTCCTTTTTTATTGTTCTTTCACTGTCACTGCATGTCTGAATATTTAAGTTTCTGTTATCCTTTCCACTTACAGGATGGCTGCATTTTTCATTTATCGATTCATTAAGTTTAAAGCACTTGACTATGGTGATAGGATGAAAACTGACAAGTTAATGGAGCCCTCCTAGTTTGTCGACTTGGATTACTTGTGATATTTTAACATAAAAGTGTTCCGGAATCTTTATGACCGTTTTCTTATTATATTATATATAAAACAAGCTTCTTTAAATTTCCCTGTGATATATTAATTAACTTGTAAATTGTGCATTAAAGCTTCTTTCTCCAATTTACCAATTTTATCTTAATTGGAGAAAAAAGAATTGCTTCCTTGACTGAGGGTTTTCTGTTAAGTTTTGCAAGTTATTCTCTTAATAATTGGCTTATGATAATACTTACCAAAACAAGCATAGTTGTAATATGATACCATTATGGTTTATATGAGACACAATCTTTCTTAACCAAATAGTGTATTATCTTATGTATTCCATGTTGATCTAGTGTCTTTTTACTGCATCTTGTATTTCGTAGGGGTCGCCATGCCTCAAAGCTAACGGAAGAGGAAGAAGATGAAGAATATCTGAAGGAGGAAGAAGATGGTCTATCTGGCACAGGAAATACAAGGCTAGTGGCACAGCCCTCTTGTAAGACCTTTTGCTAACCGTCTTTCTTTTAGCTGCATTCTTATCATTTGGGATGATGGTACTGAATTGGGACTTGTCAGTTGTAATTAAAGTACAATTGTTCATAACTGATTACACTGTTTGGCAATGGCCAAATGGCCTCACCGTATGAATTGTTTTAGGTCTGTTACGAATGTGCTTTTCTCGAAGATGTTCTACATAATTTATAGCATGGTTATTTACTGCTTTAATTCGGAAGTGCATTTGTTATGATGCAGCAGCTATAATTTTTGCTTATTGGTGTTGTAGGCATTCAAGGAAAGATGAGGGATTACCAACTTGCTGGTTTGAATTGGCTCATACGATTGTATGAGAATGGCATTAATGGGATTCTTGCCGATGAAATGGTACCAGGAGAAACTAGTGATTTGTAACCCTAACAGCAATAATTTATATAACAATGATGTTCTTTTTTAAACATCAGGGACTTGGTAAAACACTACAAACCATATCCTTGCTGGGCTACTTGCATGAATTTAGAGGAATTACTGGCCCTCACATGGTCGTCGCTCCAAAATCTACACTTGGCAATTGGATGAATGAAATTAAACGTTTCTGTCCTGTGTTGCGTGCTGTGAAGTTTCTTGGAAATCCGGACGAAAGAGTAAGCCTCAAGCACTACTTGATATTATTTTTCTCGTCTTTTTTTCCAGTAGCTTATTCTACATTTTTGCTTCCCCAAATCTGTCAGAGTTACATACGCGAGGAGTTACTTGTTGCTGGAAAATTTGATGTTTGTGTTACAAGCTTTGAAATGGCCATCAAAGAGAAATCTGCCTTGCGCCGATTTAGCTGGCGCTATATAATTATTGACGAAGCTCATCGCATCAAAAATGAAAATTCCCTTCTTTCAAAAACAATGAGACTTTACAATACTAATTATCGGCTTCTTATTACTGGAACGCCACTTCAGGTATTGTTTATATTTTCTGGACAATTTGATTTCCTACTTTCCTGATGACATCTCATTTATTTTAATTTGTATAGTGTTTAGGTCGGAAATACTTTGTTGATTTTACCGTTTCTAGTTGTGAAGTCTTAAAGTTGAAACTGGGGTGATGGCTGTGAAATATCAGGTTATCTTGTAATAAGTTGTTTTTTATTGCATTTTTCAGTCGTTTAATTCACTCTTCGAACTTCATATCCATTGCAGTTGGCTTTATTCGAAAAGGTTTGATTCTATTTTCTATAGGAACTTGTAAGTTTCTTCTGGCAACAAATGCTGTACTAGAATGCCATGGATGAGTACATAAAAGTATAATTCTTTTTACCTTTGCTGGACAATTAAGATACGAGGAAAATGGAGCAGCTACAAATGGAACCTAAAGCACTTGTGCATGTTTTTGCCAAAAAAAAAAAAAAATTGTCTTTATATTGGGCATGGGATAACTATTGGTTGTGTTCTTCTATGAACATTCTGGTTGTTTTGCTCTTCACAATGCACTTGAATCTATATATTTTCGCAAGCATCTCTTTTGTTTTGCATGTTATGTGCTATCATGGTATAGTATGAGGCTGTTATCAATATTCAGACTGTGCTTGTGACAAATTATCTATTGTGCAGAACAATCTTCATGAACTTTGGTCTCTCCTAAACTTTTTGCTGCCTGAGATATTTAGCTCAGCTGAAACATTCGACGAGTGGTTCCAAATTTCTGGTGACAATGATCAGCAGGAAGTTGTCCAGCAGCTTCACAAGGTATATCCACAATTATTCCTTAGAACGTATTTCTGTGTAAATGAGTTTGCGTGATAGATTAGAAACTGAGTTGTTTATTACATGCCAAAACTCTTAACTGAAGATAAAAAAGATACATGGCTCTGGGATACATTATTTTCATAAAGATTTGCAGCTCATGGTGATTCAGTTTTCTGACCTTCATAGCTAGACCTTTTCATTAAATTATTAAATACATCTTTGATGTGCCATTGCTTATCTACCAGTCATAGCAAAGCAACAATAACTGAAGTCTAGTTAAAACAAAAGCCCTAGCAACTTCTATTGTTTGCACAATATTTCCTTTATTTGCTTAATCAAGAATTAATCCAATTTGTTTACAACTAATAATTGATAAGTGAATCTTGAAATTGTGTTATTTATATGGGCATAGACGACATTACATGGAATTAATACGATCTATAGATGCCACTATGTGTTTTTGCTTGGGTTTATTTTCTTTACAAATTAAATTTATTTTCTTTGTGTCTGCAATTTTTAGGTCCTGCGACCCTTCCTTCTCAGAAGACTGAAATCTGATGTTGAGAAAGGTTTGCCTCCGAAGAAGGAAACAATACTTAAAGTTGGTATGTCTCAGATGCAAAAGCATTACTATAAGGCTCTTCTGCAGAAAGATCTGGAGGTTGTAAATGCTGGTGGAGAACGCAAGCGTCTTCTTAATATAGCCATGCAACTGCGAAAATGTTGTAATCATCCATATTTATTTCAAGGTGCTGAACCTGGTCCACCTTATACCACTGGAGACCATCTCATAGAAAATGCTGGTATGATTTTTCATTATACTTCAATGTAAAAAGATCGACTTTTCTGTGGTGATTGCCTATCTTGTTCGAGTCTTTTTTCTTTATGTTTATAACATCCATTATTTATTGCAGGAAAAATGGTTCTTCTAGACAAGTTGCTTCCAAAATTAAAGGAGCGTGATTCCAGAGTTTTGATATTCTCACAGGTTTGTACTTTCTCCCTGAAGTTCTTTTAAGCTACGATATTTTTTATTTGTTGGGATCTACTGGAAAAAGGTAGCTTTGGATTGAACATAGTTGTGCAAAAGAAGCTTAGTTTTATGTTTTTTATTTTTTCACACATTAATTTACTGTATTTCGTAGGGGCGGAAAAATTCCAGGATTATAGATAGATCAATCTTTCTGTTTATTAGGCAGTCTATTTCTTCGTTTTTGCATTTGATTATCCATGACAAATTCCTTTTGATTGTTTAAAATAGATGACAAGGCTGCTGGACATTCTTGAAGACTATTTGATGTTTCGTGGATACCAGTATTGTCGCATTGATGGAAATACTGGTGGGGATGATCGGGATGCTTATATAGAAGCCTTCAACATGCCAGGAAGTGAGAAATTTGTCTTTCTACTGTCAACTAGAGCTGGAGGTCTTGGTATCAACCTTGCTACTGCAGACGTTGTTATTCTCTATGACAGCGATTGGTGAGGATTTGCTGCAATACCGTGCTGATGCATCAAGGGCTACAACGGAAATTTAAACATTCCAATTTTTGCCTCTGTTGCATTGCAGGAATCCACAGGTTGATTTGCAGGCTCAGGACCGTGCTCACAGAATTGGGCAGAAGAAGGAAGTCCAAGTTTTCCGATTCTGCACTGAGGTTTCGCTTTTCTCCATATTTTGTAATATATTTTAATGAGGCTTCTTGGAGGTATTATGCACTCGTGATATGTTCTAATTCATTGTTAACAGTACACTATTGAGGAAAAAGTGATTGAGAGGGCCTATAAAAAGCTTGCATTGGATGCTTTGGTTATCCAGCAAGGGCGACTAGCAGAGCAAAAGTGTAGGTTTTCTTATTTATGGATCAAGATCTATTTTGTGGATTACCATCAAAAGTTGACAGATTTAATTTTGTTATGTATGCTGTGCAGCTGTTAACAAGGATGAGCTGCTGCAAATGGTGAGATTTGGTGCTGAAATGGTTTTCAGTTCCAAAGATAGCACAATCACAGATGAAGATATAGACAGGATAATTGCCAAGGGAGAAGAGGCAACAGCTGAACTTGATGCCAAGATGAAAAAATTCACTGAAGATGCTATCAAATTTAAAATGGATGACTGTATGCATCTTGCTTTGTCAACCTTGCTAGTTTAGTTGCTTTTATCTCTTCCATTTTTGGTGATAATTTTGTTAGCAAGGCTAAATTATCCAGTTGGACTTTCTGCAGCTGCTGACTTGTATGATTTTGAGGATGAGAAGGTAGCATTTGTTAATTCCTTTATGGCTTGTCTATTATGACTTCTCATTCCTTTTCTGTTCTAATTTGGGCCATGTACTGATTTTTCATTTTCCTTTCTGTTGTTGATAGGATGAAAGTAAGTTTGATTTCAAGAAGCTTGTCAGTGATAATTGGATTGAGCCTCCGAAAAGAGAACGGAAGCGCAAGTATATTTCTTCAGTTGCTAAAGTTATGTACGCCAAGTTTATCGGAAAAACAATCTAATTCTTACATTTCTTGTTCTGTTGTTAGTTACTCAGAGTCGGAATACTTCAAGCAAACAATGCGTCAAAGTGGTCCTGCTAGACCAAAAGAACCCCGAATTCCCCGCATGCCTCAGTTGTAAGCTTTTTTTAATTTTCAGTTAATTAAATTATTTTTATTTTTTGTTTCTGCACTTGACAAGTTTTTCTATGATAGGCACGACTTCCAGTTCTTCAATACGCAGCGTCTCACTGAGCTGTATGAGAAAGAAGTGCGCTGCCTCATGGTGGGTGTTTTGGCTTCTCTAGATTCTTTTTTTATCTGCACCTTGCTGTATTTATCTTTTCTGTTTTCATGATTTCAGCAAATCCAACAGAGAAGTCAAGTGAAGGATACAATAGAGGTGGATGAACCTGAAGGTATGCTGCTACTTTTGTTGAGAATACCTTCTATATAGAGTTGTTTTTCCATCGGACACACTATTGAAAGGATTTTATCTACCTAGATGTGGGAGATCCATTGACTACTGAGGAGCAGGAAGAGAAGGAGCGACTGCTGGAAGAAGTATTTTTTCCACAATTTTCTAACTGATATTGATATTCTCCACTTTTCTTGTACCTAACAATTTGTTATATTTAGGGATTTTCGACATGGAGCAGAAGGGACTTCAATACATTCATCAGGGCCTGTGAGAAGTATGGTCGAAATGATATTAAAAATATTGCTTATGAAATGGAAGGGAAAACTGAGGACGAAGTTGAGAGATATTCAAAAGTTTTCAAGGAAAGATACAAAGAATTGAATGGTCAGTGATATTTTGATCAGTTTCTCAATGATGATGTTTTGAGAATTGTTTACTTATTCCATTTTTCTAAGAGAAATATGGAGAGTGAAATATGATAACTCTGTGTCCTGTTTATTAATTTATCTGGGGGATGTTTAGAGGTAGGGAGAAACATGGAAATGGTGCTTTCAGATGAAATCTTTGGAGTTTTTATTGAAAGATCTGCAAGGCTAATTTATGAAACGGGCATTGCAACTTTCTCCTAGAATATCAGGAATCTTGTTGCAATAGGATCATTATTGCTTCAGGCTTTTTCTGCATTTGAAAGATTTTTTTTTTTTAAACGTGTCTATATCATTTTCCAGACTATGATAGGATTGTTAAGAACATTGAAAGAGGAGAGGCTAGAATTTCAAGGAGAGACGAGATCATGAAAGCTATTGGGAAGAAGATGGATCGCTATAAGAATCCATGGCTCGAGTTAAAGATCCAGTATGGCCAGAACAAAGGAAAGTTATACAATGAAGAATGTGATCGTTTCATGGTGAGACTTCCAATCACATTAAGCTCTTCTAAGTTATATCGATTTTCTTCCCTTTCTAATAATCTGACCGATCACCTTGTATTGTCATCATTCATTTCCTCTCACAGATATGCATGGTTCACAAGATTGGGTATGGGAATTGGGATGAGCTGAAAGCGGCCTTTCGTATGTCGCCATTGTTCCGTTTTGATTGGTTTGTGAAGTCTCGTACAACACAAGAACTTGCAAGAAGATGTGATACTCTTATTCGTTTAGTGGAGAAGGAAAACCAAGAACATGACGAGATAGAGAGACGAGCTCGTAAAGAGAAAAAACTGGCAAAGGTAGGTTGATCAACTCTCGCTTTCAATCCTCAGACGCTTAAGCATATTATGCTGTGGATGATGCCCATGGCTTCACCTTGACTCCCAGTAATTTTAGCTTTTTTAACCTTTCTAATTTTTTGTTCACAACAGAATATGACACCATCTAAGCGTGCCGTGGCCAGACAGGCTGCTGACAGCCCCCCTCCTACCTTGAAAAAGCGGAAGCAATCATCAATGGACGATTATGTGAGCTCGGTATGTTCTTGTGGATATAGTTTCTACTTTTGCTTCTTTAGCAGCTTTATTTGTTGAAGGTAAACCAGAGCTTGGTCTTTTGGCAGGGAAAGAAGAAGAAATGACGCGGTCTGCAAATCCCTCCAGTTTTACTAGTCATCTTGGGACAAGAGTTCAACCTTCGAGCTATTATTGATATATTATAAACTGGCATAAATTTAGAATACATATATCACAGGCAGTGTTGTCTGAGCTCTAGAATAGATATTTGGATGAGCAATTAGGGATGTTTTGATTGTCCCCATCAAGGGCTGTTTAATTTGGACCTGACGGCCAAAAATTAGTTTTAATATGATAGTAAAGAAAGATTTACTATTCCTGTGTGCACATTTCTTTATAAATTCTATTCTCGTCAGTTCAGTTTCAGAATTGGGTCAGAGAAAGGAATGCTTGTTGAATTTACCTGGTTATAGTTCTTCAATATGTTGATGATCGGGTAGAATTTTAATCTAATACGAATAGGTATAGATTGTGAATATAGCTTGCAAAGTGTCCAAATGATGAAAATATTTGATGACGCCTAGCTCATTTTTGGCATATCGAAACAGAAGAAAACAGCGTTTGCAGGTGGCTTTGGGGACGGATCTGATTTATAGGTCTTAGCCATATGAAGATCACACCTCTTTATATAAGCAAAAGAAATTGACTCAGCAAATCCTGCCACATTGGACTCTACAACAATATAAAATGAACCAATGTAATGCCCCAACGAAACCAAATTGAGGCTCTCTTACACGAGACTATATACGGAGGGAAAGTGTTTTTTTCCTAGCATAACATTGATACAAGGAGGTTCTAGTGCAATGAATCATTTGTACCATCGAAACTAATGCCACCGTTTGCCCGCTTTCGTCCTCTCCAATTTTCACCCCACACTTTTGCCTCGGCAACTGCTCGTTCTCTGTCTAGATCCCGATTCCTTGGAGTTTCTCTACCTCTACCTGCACTAACAGGACTGTCCCTTTGAGAATCAGGACGCTCCTGCTCATCTAAACCCCATTTCCGGCCAGATCCACCACCAGTTTCAATCCTCCTCAACTCTCCATTATTGAACTCCTTGAAAGAGTCCCTCTTCCTGTAATCTGGTGAGTTCTTGTGGATGGAAGGGGAACCGTGGTGGCTGCTGCGTCCAGACTCATCCAGGCTATCAGTTCCAACAGACATATTTCTTCGTGCATCCCGATGCCTTGGAGTGGATGCATCGATTCTATTACTTTGGGGAGGATGATCATTAGGGTCGTATGCTTGGGATGCTAGATATGTCAAAGCAGTCACCACATCCCCAATTAGGGGTCGTGTAGCAGCTTGCTCTTGTAGGCACATGGCAGCCACTGCAAGTGCTTGATAAAGTCCGCGCATAGGATAACGGCCTTGCAATAGAGGATCGGCCATCTTCGGAAACTTTCTTCGATCCCTGAAAAGTGGTCTTGCCTGGATCCATTTACATGAAACGAATGAAAGAAAAGAAAATGTCAATCGCCGTCATTTCAACATGCTGTCCAATAAATCACCATGCAATTGCAAGTCGGATATTTTATATACAACGATAAAAAAAACACAACATACCCATGCAACAAGATTCTGCTCGCCTGGATCTCGCCTGTTATCAATTGCCTTGCGCCCTGTGATGATTTCAAGAAAGACAACTCCAAAACTGTAAACATCAGATTTCAAAGTGAGTTGACCAGTCATAGCATATTCTGGAGCACAATAACCATATGTCCCCATCACCCTCGTAGAGACGTGAGTTTTATCGCCAACAGGACCCAGTTTTGCAAGCCCAAAATCCGATAGCTTGGGGAAATATCCCTCATCAAGAAGTATATTGGATGATTTCAAGTCTCTGTATATCACAGGAGGGTTGGCTTTGTCATGCAAATATTCCAATCCCTTGGCTGCACCAGCAGCAATTTTCATTCTTGTATTCCAGTCCAGAGGTTTTTTTTCCTGTGGAAGATCTGCACGTACATACCATGTCATTAATCAGGCAGATGTCTACAGAAACAGGAATTGAATTCTCTTTTCAAGAAAAAAGAGCAAACATCATAAAGGATTATGCATTTATACTTGCAATTTTATTCCCAATCGACACCTTCTCAACTATTGTACTATGGAAACATCCAAACGCGGAATCAATCCAGTTTTAGTCTATATTTTGAAAGAGAGGACCGAACATATAAATCAGAGAAAAAGACTCAGTCTCAGCCTAACTAAATGATTAGCCTGTGAATCTTAAATGAGGCCTAATATATACCCCAACGACATCCCATGGATTCAATATTCATTCCAAACACAGAGCCTTGTTTTGTCAAATATCATACAAACAGGAAAGAGAGTTCAAAGTTAATTAAATAAATAAAGAGAGATTTTTTTTTTTTTAAATTCATGAAGAAATAATTTCACAAGAATAATGCCACTAACAAGTGCTTGTTTAAATTTTGGTCTCTCATCTCTCTCCAAGGAATACAATCAACTTTCTATTTTATCTCTATTTTTCTCGTGCCATCGGTGGAGAATCAGGACTTTTGCAAGTAAAATTTCCTGCTGCTAACAGATGTAGAAAAGATACCGAGGCAAGGTATAACTGTTATGTTCTATCACAATCTCTACACGGTACAAAGTGAAGATTCTTACACCACAGAATAATGAGCCCCTGTTTGAAACCCATTTTATTTCTCATTCTATTTTTCATTTTTCATTTCAACCACACATTCTATCAATAAAATAATATTACACATAAACCCAAAAATTCTCCTTACTTTTTAACCACACAATCTTTCATCAATCACTATTCCAAAAATTTTTTTATACCCAAAATGGGTGTCAAACAGGGGCTGAGTTTTTAGGGAAAAATGTATTTTGGAATAGTGATTTTTGGTGGATGTGTGGTTTAAAAAAGAAGAAAAAGTTTTGGGCTTACGTGTAATATTATTTTATTAGAGAATGCGTGGTTAAAAAAAAAGAGAGAAAAATGCATTTTAAATTTAATGGAGCCCAAACAAGGGCTGTATGTGTTGGATGGAGTACTGGATAGGACTGGAGATTTTAATTTCATTTCTTCTATCTTCCTTAATAATGTCCAGTACTATCCAGTCCTCCCAACAATCTTGCCAGATGTTTGTTACTTGCAAAGTTACAGAAACAGATATTTGTATGCTTCCAAAGAAAATATGCAGTCCTAAATGTTGATAAAGTTATACTTCTATTTTTTGGGGAAAAGAACAATGTACTGACTAGCACAAAGTTTGCAGAAGTTAGCAGCACAAGTTCAGACACTACAATTTTCAAAATAGCTCAAAATCACAAAATCAAGCACAAACCTAAAAAATGAAAAGCTAAATGGTCCCCTGTGATTCTTAATGCTGTTCACCATTTTTCATATTAATGATGTCTTTCTGATTCACATCACAGCATGGTCACCAAATTCATATTTAACATAATGACCATGAGTTGCCAAATTCTGGCAACAAGCATCCTACAAATGAGTTGCATGATATTACTATTTTAGCAATGCAATTGGGAAATAAGTTTATATCTTCTTGTTTTTTATTTAACATTTGAAATTATGGCTTCAAACCTTTTTCTGGACCAAATTTCCATGCAACGCACTTAGGAGTACTTCATATCAAAGACTTTAACAATCATCAAAGCTGCAACCACTGTCATCTGTTCTCTTATTTTATCCCCTTCAATTTTTCAAATGGAATGGTAGTTAATTGTAATCTCTAATACCGGGAACACCATATGAGAAAAGGGGGTCATATGATACCGGTAGTCAAGTTGAAGCAAATATTTTGAGGGGTGTAGCGAAATGTAACTGTTACTATTACTAGAATAAGCCATTCTATACTCTCCATAGCCACCCACAGCAGCAGTTGCTTAATACTTGAGTTGGAGGTATTCTCCCCTGCCTGAGGTCGAAAACTTTTCTAATCCCACCATTTTATACAACAAATAAATCCCACTATATTTTCAGTATCTGACCCTCCTTCATATCCATTAGCCTGGTGAGAAACTTTTGAACTGCATCCAGCTACCTTCTCCACAGCATTCAGTTAGCAAGATTTGCACCCACACGCCATGGGAACTTGCTAGAAAAATGTGACTATGGACATCTCCACCTTCATTATGTCCCTTTTGATAAGTTTGACATTCTTTCTCTATAGTACTAAATTTATCAAATGTAAAAGAGTTTTTCTAACCAAGTCTACCAAGCTCATACCTCTACTATAGAAGAAAGCTTTTTTAGGTCTATGAAAAATATGAGCCAACCATCTAATCACCAATGTCTCCATGAGTTCTACCATCACTTTTTGGGTTATATTCTTATTTCTTATCTTCCACTAGCATGGACATCTATCTATCTTAAACACTCTTCATTTCAGGCACAATTATCTTGTGTAAATTTTGTACCAACTCAATGTACATTTCCCTAATGTACAGCCAATCCAATAGCCATTGAGTACAACTGCCTTTTAACTTGGTAGATATTTGGATCACGTAAAATTCTTGTAGCACGTATCGCTTCTGCATGTCGTCCAACATGCTTTAGTCTTTTGAATTACACTGTCTTGAAGTCTTATTTCCTCATCAATATTCAAACTTAAATAACTAAAAACTCTCATTCTTTATGACAACACGATTGTCTTTAATTAACAAGCCAGCATAGTCAAGAGTTTCGAAGCTATAAGGTTTGTGTTAGATTGAATTAAAAGTGAATACTTAGAATGTTCTTTTTAGTCTTTTGAATTACACTGTCTCGAAGTCTTATTTCCTCATCAATATTCAAACTTAAATAACTAAAAACTCTCATTCTTTATGCAACACGATTGTCTTTGCATCTCCACTATGATAGCTTTATTATATTACACGTAAAAAGAACATTATAAGTATTCACTTTTAATTCAATCTAACCCAAACCTTACAGCTTCCAAACTCTTGACTATGGTGGCTAGTTAATTAATTTGGCCTTACGATGCAAAATTTCTACTATTAACCAAACTGTTTCTAAGTTATAATAATTCGATATATTCCCATCATAATATCATAATTTACAATTATGTCATCTACATATAAAACAAATTAAGAGACCTCATCTTTTATTTTGTATATTTTTTGCAAGCTCATCCATAAATAAATCCAATGGATAAGGACCCTTGGCTAGAGGTCTCAATTGGCCAAGCTGCCTAGGATCGGCATCTCCCTTGTCATACCTAGCTCCCAGTTGGAGGCTCGTTGACGTAGGAAGCAATTAACAAGAACAAGAGTGAGAAAGGAAGGAAGGAAAGAGGAAGAGAGAAGAAAGGGGAGAAAATATAGAGCAATTTAAAGGGAGCAAATATAAGTTTCTATTCAATGTCAAAGAGTATTAAAATGAATAGATCCTGTTTATATGGACTCTATTTAAGCCTGACTTGAGAAGGAAACAAGTAAACAAAACCTAATTTAGTCAAACTAGAATACTAATATAAATTAAATTTCTTAATTCTATCTTGATTCCCCATCACTCGAGCATGCCTTCTTTTAATTTCTTTTGTTTTTACCCAAAAAATTAAACAAAGCAAGCTGCATGTATTTTGGTGTCTGTGTGGGGAGGGATGAGCCATTTCACGCCTCCACCCAGGAAAGAATGTGGTTGCAAGCATGTGGTAGTAGGTAAATTTCCATTACTACCCAAACTAGAAATCACACTGTGACTGCTCCATTAACATCATCAAAATATAAATATATTTAATAGAAATCCTTTTTACTCAAACATCCACAATAGCTCTTCTCTGCGCATCCTATCATAAGCTTGTCCTAAATTAACAAAAGTCATGCATATTTTGCTTCTCTTTTCTATAGTTCACTATCGTGAAGTAGGTACATGACAGTGGAAAGTACAGAAAAGTGTTTTTGGCTGGGCAAAACTAACCATGTAAATGGTCTTCTAGAGATCCCAATGGCATATACTCGTACACAAGAAGCCGTTGATCACCATCGGCGCAATATCCTATCAAGTTGACAAGATTTGGATGGTGCAAGAGGCTAAGCATGAGAACCTCGTGGTTTTTGAGAGATAAGGGAACAAGACCATTTCGATCAAGCTGTTTAACAGCAACCACCTGCACACATAACAGATTCCCAATAGAAGTCATTGAAGGGAAGATTGAAATATCGACCAAAATTCCAAGATAAATAAAGCATGGATGGAATTCATCTTCCATTTGACGAGTTTACTTATAACCAAGGATGAACTACCTGTCCTGTGCTTTCCAATCGACCTTTGTAAACATGTCCAAACCCACCTTCACCCAGCAAACACTCTGGTCTAAAGTTCTGCGTTGCAGATGCAAGCTCACGAAATGTAAATGTTTGTGCAGCTATATGTGCTAGTGGCTCTTTAGGAGATGCTGCTTCCTTCTTAGGATCATTACCACTTCGAGATTTTGATTTATCTGGAATGCCAAAAGAGTTAGACAGGATAATTAAAAAGAAAATAGTGAACAGGGAGCTGTAATCGATCAAAATATCTAAATCTAATACAATTTTCAAAACAATCCACAAATAGAACCCTCTGAGGCAAGTTTTTCTCTCTAAGTTATTCTTACCATTCTAATTCCTTAAAATCGTACTCCACTATTGCAGAAATAATCTGAAATCACAAAGCAATGGCATGCCATTTTATAAAGAATTCTTTCACTTACAATTGCAGAATTAAAGAATGCGATCAATATTACGCCGTCTGGACTTATTTGCTCAGAGATGGCAAAAAAAAATCTTAAGGATGCAACATGCAACAGTTACTAGAATTTCGTTCTGTGATGTTCTAATAAAATTCATAAAATCAATTGAAGTTAAAGCATTCCAGGATCACTAACTAGAGGTGAAATTTTCCATAAAAAAGCTAAAAATACACCAAGAATTCCTGGATATCAAAAAACAGAAAAGCTAAAAGTAATCCCCAAACAAAAAATCCTGTAGGATCAAACCCCACTACTCCTATTAGACCTAAATTACACAATCCTAACAAATTAAAGAGAGAAGATCAGATCGAGATAAAGAAAATAATTTTTACAGCAAATATAAGATTAATACTATATTCAAAATTCAAAGCACAATTATGGATCTAAAACCTAGAAAGTAAAATTTTCTTCAAATTTGAAAGGGGTAAAGTCCAAACTTAAAATTATTACCTGAACTGGTTCTGCTCACATGGTTACGAGACTGAGCTACTGAACCTTCTTTAAATGACTCCTTCTTTTCCACTTCTTTTACAACATTGACATTATTTTGTTCCTTTTTTGACGATCCAAAGCATGGAAAACAGCCCATCTCGAATCAAAACTATAAAACCCAAAATTATGAATCTATCAATACCTATCTATGTGTTCATATAAATATTTTCACCACCAACTATGTTTTTTCAGCCTTTGCCGACAGCCCATCCCATAAAAATCCTAATTTTGAACTTCCTTTATCTGTGAATCCAATCAGCTCAACAGCAGATCAACACGCTGATAATTTTGAGCCAAAAGAAGATAAGTGAATCGAGAAAAGAAAAAAATTGCAATGAAATATTAATTACGGAAAATTATACTGCTGTAGCCTGTAATTGTATGAATGTCTGCTTGCTTTTATACATGGAAAGAAAGGATTGTGAGTGGTAAAAGTCAAAAAAGCAGATTTATCTTTCTGGTAATTTAAATTCCGTAGGAGCGTAATTATATGAATATTGTTCGCATAATCTTCTTTGAACTGTTTAATGTGTGTCTAGACTCTAAATATTGGGTATAGACTATAGAGGCTTCCAACTTTTTGTAATATAACGAGTTAGTCTCCACTTTTACATGGATCGTCTCAAACATTCTCAACATCGTACATATCACGAATTTTTTGACTTGATAGTTAGAAATGTAATTGTTTATTAAAAGGATACACGTGCTCTGATTTCAATTAAAAAAATTAAAAAAAGAAAAGAAAAAAATATCATATTTTTCGTACATCATCCTCCAATTCAAGATTTGTTTGTGAGTGCCTGAGGGTTGTTAGATGAGAAAGAATTCTTTCTCCGAGTCAGCTTATTTGGATTTCTTCTTTTCGCAAACATGTACATTGAGGAGCCGCCACTAGAATGAGGAAAAATGAACTTATTTAAAGCAAGGCAATTTTTTAAGGTAAGGATATGGGGTGGTGAAAAGAGAGTCGAAATCGAGTTGGTTGGTTGAATTTGAGCCGAGAAGAGTAGGGGATTTGCACACAAATAAGACTGTGTTTCAAGGAGCAAGCATGGGCTAGAGATTCGAGAAGCAACTGGGGTGAGAATTTGGATTAGATATAATTCTACCTTTCAAAGAGTTGGATATGTGAAAATAAGTGCCTTTTGAACACTAATCAAGTCGACAACGGAACACCTAGTTACAAACTTAAAATGTTGAATACGATTAGTGTAAAATTTATGTTGGGGGTCAATTTGTTACACCATAAAATGGCCGAGGACTTCTAGGACTATAAATCCTAAATTGTTTATATATAACCTCATAAATCTACCTTGGATACAAATATAACAACAAAAATTATTTATGACTTATTCACAATGATACCTTCTTGAGCATGACGGGGTGAAATAGAGTTACAAAATGTGCGAATGCATGTTAATTATGCTTATTCAATGTTAAAAACGTAAAACGTTAACTACAAAATGTGATATCAGATGAAGTTATATCATGAATTTCCACAAGTACTTTACGAATTTGGCAACCAAATGCACTAATGGAGGGAGGGAGCGTGTGCTCCTTGAATTCTAGATTTTCTTATAATTTATTTTTTAAAAGAAATTATTAAAAATCAGTTTCATATTAACAATGTCTTTGAAGACTGAGCAGTTAGAGTTTCACTTTTCTAACTTGTAGACCAGGGCCTAAATTTCTACGGGCAAATTATTATTTTTCTGTTTTTCTTTGAAACATTTGCTTAACTTAGTCCTTAATCTTTAATGCCTCCAATAATTTCATCCTCGACCTTTAGAATCAAACTTTTCAATCGTAAACCTTTATTTCCGTTTGCATATTCATCCTTTTCACATCGTTTCGTCAACTTCAACGTAATAATATTCTCACGCAAGATGCACTTGTTAATTCCTCGAAAGGGTAAGTTAGCAAAATACTATGCTTAGCATCTAACCTAAAATTTTAGACTAACATTTTATTCATATTCAATTTCAAAATCTATACGAAATACACTTTCTTCTTTTTTACATAAATTATGTCAAAATTTGGTTGAAATGCACAACCATTTACGAAGAAAGTGTGCATACTATTTGAAAAGGACAACTCTTGTCATGACGACAAGTTTTTAAAATTTATAAGGTAATAATTGTGTAATATCTCACTTATTGTGAATGAATCTTTTATATATGTTTACTTTATTTCGTATTTATGTGCATGTATATGATTTCCACTTATTTTTCCTATCATTTTGATCGGGTTTTGTCTAATGAGAACTATTTTTGGAACAGTAATGAAAACTTGATTGTTTTAAATAAAATTTCATGTTTGCCTCACTATATTAATTGTATTTTATATACGATTAACCTAAAGTCGATTACTTTTGTGTTCTTTCAATAAAATTTCGGTATGAAATAGTAGATACCTTGTACATAGATAAACAATCGAGAATAAAGGCCAACAAAAACATTTTTTTTCCCCGAAATTTATATTTCTAAAATAAAGTAATCTTAAATCAGAAAAATACTAATGTGGGAACAAAATGTAAGAAATCTTAAATGCATGTGTGCGTTTGCTGAAAAAATTGTTGGGAAGAGTACTAATTTCTTGAGTAATACCTCCATTATTATTTGTATCTACCCATGTACTATGGAAAAAACACCTTAATTAAATTGACAACGAATTTTTTTGGTACAATTTTTTCAAATTATTATCGACTAAATCTGAAGAAATGTATCGATGAAAATTCTAACTGCTCGTTATGAGGAAAAGCACATCAAAATAAATAAGAAATATTCTTATTGTAGGAAAGAACGTCGAGAAAGTGATTTTTTTTTTCTTTCCAATATATACTGAAATTTATTTTTCCATATAAATAAGAATCATTAAGAGCTGAAAATATGTACAAGTTATTTTGCTTAATACAACAAATAATTATGTGTACGATGTCATCTAAATATTTCACTTAAGCTCTCGTTTGGTAGAAGTTAAAATTTTTATTTAAATCAGAGTCAATTATTAATTTTAATCGCATATTTTATGAGATTCATAACTTTAAACCAACACATTTTATCAATTTTTATTAAAATTTACTAAAAACTTGACTTTAGTCCCTACCAAACATCGACTATTAAATATGGAGCACAATATAATATTGGGTTTTTTTCTAAAGTGAATTTTGTACACAACTTTTAGTTTGTATCAATTCTAAGTTTATGTAGATAATCGATGAAGCTGCTTAATTAATGCTAGAATATATACGCTATTTATAAGTTTATGTAGGTAGTCTATAAAGTTGCTTAATTGTGCTATAATATATATAAACGTGAATAAAAAATTAATCAACTATATCATACACTTGTGAGCACCAGTCAACGTTGAACGCGCGTTAATTAATTTAGAATTAATGCCAGAGAATATATACGTGACAACTAATGTTAAATCATTTATTTAATTTCTAATTAAGTAAAACTGAATAATGTGAATAATGAAATACATTGTTGAATGTGAAATTCTAATTAACTTGTAATTAAAGTTAATAACATTGAAATACATAAATGGGGATGAATATTAACTAAATGAATGTGAATGTTAATTAATTGAGAATTAATAACAGAGAATTCATACATTAATGAAAACACATGATTGAAATGAATATGTCAAATATACATGTACATTGATGATAACTAAAAGATTAAATAAATTAAATACATATTAAAAAACGAAAAAGTAATTTATTATTAAAATAATTGAATTATAGTAAGATTAAAATCGTTCAAAAAATGATTCTCACTTGATGTGATATTAATATATTATACACCCTCTATCACATTTATATATGCTGATTTTATTTTTCACACGAATTAAGAAATCTTATTTAATGTTATTGAAAAAGTAATTTTTGTCAAAAATTTCCTAAGTTGCCCTTATTTAATTATCAACAATTAATAGTAAATTGATTATAACTAGGGAAATTAAATAAGGATATATTAGTAAACGAACAAAAGAAAATATTCTTAATAAAGAAACATAACTTTATAATTGTGACAATAAAATAAAAAAAGTCAGCCTGTATAAATGTGACAAATGAAGTAAATTAAAATGCACGTAGTATTATAATTTAGATATTTATATTTACACCACAATTTTTTTATAATTGCGCAATTTTATTACAATGAAGGTCCCCAATTTTTTACTTTCACATTTGTATCATTTAACTTTTTTGCGGTATTCTTATCTTTATCTTTCAACTAATTAACATATCTTTCAATGTTTTGTTAGCTCGAGGAGAATATTTTGTCGAACTTTTATATTTGTTGTTTATTTTACTTATTTAAAATACGAGGGACGTGTGAATCTTTTTAATGTTGTTAACATGGACACAATGTGTTAATTAATAGAAAGTTGAAGAAAAAATGATGAAAAAAATTTAAGAAACATAAGTGCGAAATTTTATTTTATTTTTTGATAATCTTCATTGCAACTGTGCAACTAACAAAAACTGTGGTACAAATAATTACATTCATAATTTGCAATAAATTACTAAATCATCCTACTAAACAAACTCTAAAGAGATAAGAACTTTTATTTGATATTTGTTGGTTGTATAAATTTCAAAATTAGTTAAGGAGAAATGTTTTTGATAAGAACTATTTTTGGCAATGTGCACAATTTTTTGTACATGCAGATTTATTCTAAGTGAAGGGAGGACAACTCGAATCAAATGGTACTTCAACTATAGTACAAAAGGTCAATTCTCATGTAGTGACGGTCCGAACATAATTCTTGCAATTTTCCAAAGGTGGGGTCCTTACATTTGGAATGTTATTCAAAATTGTACCACAATTTTTATTCTTTTCTTTTACATTTTTAATCTTAAATTTTGGAAGTAAAAATTGTTATTCTTAGTTATAACTGTATTTTATTGTACATTGACATCGGTGTTAATGTTTTTAGATTCTTAGCCTCTGTTTGGACTCCATTATTGTAGATTATAATGAGAAGAATGATAATTTTTTGAAAAATGTATGGTAAAAAAAGAATTTTTTTTAAAAATTTATGTGTAATAATATTTTATTGGAAAATATGTGGTTAAGAAGAGAGAGAAAATGAAATTTAATTTAATGGGGCCAAACATGGACTTAGTTTTATTTAATTTGACTTTGTTGCGGGGTAATTGTTAGTGCCGAGAAGTGTTTAGTACTAGAAAAACGTGTTGATTATCTTGTATTTAACTATTTATATTGAAGCACACAATATTGAAGGTCAATGAATGAAATTACTTTGCAACTTTAGGCTATATTGGGAAGCTAGTATTGGTTCCTCTTGAAAATTGACATTTGGGAGATTCGGATTTTTTCGATTAACCTATTACTCTTTATTTTTTTCTCAAACTACTTTTTATATTATCCTTATGAACAATTCATATTTCCTAATGTAGGGAGGATACGATAAAAATCATGTTTATTATAATATTCAGCCATATTTGACACTACGCATAGAACATGCATCGTGTGGGCGACGACCAAATCTTTATCCATTTATCTACAACCTACAAAAATGTGAATGATAGAGAAGAATTTAGTCTGCAATTTTATCCTCGTACTATTTTATTTTGTTAATAAATATTTTAATGAGAACCATCACGCTTATATTCAATAGGTTCTAAAGAAGAAAAGCATGACGCAAAGGATTATATGTTAATCGAACTTCGTAAAAGAGAATCACTAAGTGGTTAGTTTAATTTTAATTTTATTTTTTTTCATGTTGCAAACTTTGCTTGGTTATATATTCCTATTTTTCATTGTGTTTGTATTTCCACTAAATCAAATTGTTTGATTTCGACATGCAATCTAAATCTAATAATATTTTGAAAGTTTTGTTATGCAAATTATAATGTTTTATTGATTTATATATTTTTATTCTTAATAAAATCGATATAACTATTTGATTTATGACATTATCAAATAAAAAAAATGATCTATGAGATTTTTTATAAAATAAAGAGAGAGAGAGAGAAAAGAATAGAAAAGTTAATAGACTTGATGTGAGCAAGGAGTCGAGTGTGTCAAAATCAAGCCCGAGAAAGGATCCGATGATTATTGAGGGAGCTATGATGACACGGTCGAGAGCAAAGCATGAAAGAGGCGATGAGATTGCTTTCTCAAGCTACGGTGGACGAAATATCGAAGTTAACAAGCTAATGAACAAGTTTCAAGTTGGGCTCGGAAGAAAAACCCAAATGGGTCAACTCGGTTCAAGCAGCGAACAAGCAGTGTGGATGAAAACGTGCATAACTTTTAGGTCGGGTGTCGAATTTCTGTCCATGAGTACAATCCAAAAACGACACGAAATTCTGCACAAGAAAAAAGAGGAGTCAAATTTACTACCATGCGACCGCACAATAGAAAACACCATGCAGCCGCATAGAGTCATGCAAGGAATTCCAAGAGCAAGTTCAGATGAATCATGCGACCGCATCCAATTCTAACATGCGGTTGTATAGCTAAAAACGAAGCCATAGTTTTCCTTTTTCGTGGATTTTCTAATTACAATAGAATTATACTTTTATCATAATTTTGTAATCTTTGAAATATTATGCACGGTTTTAGCTGAATTTTAGGGCTAGTATAAATAGGATTTTCATTCTTCATTGAAAGACACGACACACTATTGAGAATTATTTTGCGAGACAAATTTGCTCTCAATCCATTGTTCTTCGTTGGATAATTTGCGAACTTATCAAGAATCGTTCTTGTGGCGTTCAAATCAACCGCGTGAGATTCTCAAATATTCAATCAAATTGGTCAACATTCGTTTACGTTTGTTAGTTATTTTGATTCGTTATTTTTCGAATTAAATCCAAAACTTTGGTTCTTTGACTTTCTTGTGTTCGATTTTAATTCCTTGTGGGTTTCGTAGTTCTTCGCTACGTAGGTTCACATCATTTGGTATCAGAGTTTAGACTCCAAAATCAAGATTATATCTTTTTCTTTTTTTTCGTTTGAGTCCTTATTTCCTATTTCTAGCGTTCTACGTGTTCCTATTTTTTTAGTCTTTGATCCATAATTTTCGGTCAAAAATTCAAAAGTTATTTTTGTGCTCATTGTGTCCAAATCAACTTCCGTTTCGTAGTTGAATTTCGAGTAAAAAAAACGAGTTCGAAAAAAAAAGTTCAAAAAACAATTTTCCGAAAATTCAGAGAAAAATTCTGTGAACAATGAAATTCAACAAAAAAGTATATTTGTTACTATTGATCTCGAAAATTGCCGGCCAATTATGTCATTTATTGTGTCAAATTCAAGAACCGCCTTCTTGAATTCAAATTATATTCTAATCATCCGTTCAATTCTTTTTCTTTCTTAAGTATTCAAAATTTAAAAAAAAATCTCACTCAAAATTTCGATTTGAATTCTATGAGAATAATTCCTGGTTGAGTTTGAATTTGTTCTTTGAAGCATTTGGACGAAAGTATTGTGTGGAAAAAGGTAGAGTGGTGAGATCAATAGAGGGAAAAAGCCGAATTGAGTGATACACAAGAACACATTTGTGAAGCAGAAATAAATTTTAGATTTAGGATGTTTGACAAGGACGGATCAACACCAGACCTAGACAACAACCAAACTAATTGGATGAGATGATACGTATGTTTGAATATTTATTTGAAGATGTGCGGGATAGATTGAATAGATAAGACACAGAGCTTGCCAACTTGCATAGAGGAGTTCCAAATATACGGAGACAGGGTAGGCGAGAGCCTAGGATAGAGGTGCGTGGAGAATATGATTATGAGAGTGATGTGGATGAGTAAGCAGTAATCGAGGCTGAAATGGGTAGGATGAAAAATAGAGGTGTTAGACTTGAACGAAGAGGTAGAAACTTGGTTGGAGACGAGGTAGATGGGACTATGGGCAACATAAAAATGTCAATTCCGCCATTCAAAGGAAGGAGTGATCCGAAGACTTACTTGGAGTGGGAGAAAAATGTTGAATTGATCTTTGACTGCCACAACTATTCGGAAGAGAATAAGGTGAAAATAGTAGTTCTTGAATTCACCGACTATGCAATCACTTGGTGCGATCAAGCGGTGACAATGAGGAGAAGAAATAGGAAACGACCGATCAATACATGAGAGGACTTGAAAGCTATCATGCGGAAGAGGTTTGTACCCAATCACTACTACCGAGAGCTTTATCAAAAACTACAAAGCCTCTACCAAGGATCGAAGAGTATGAAGGACTATCACAAGGATATGTAGTTGTTGATGATTAGGGCGGATGTGGAGGAGGATTGAAAGGCCACCATGGCCAGGTTTTTGAACAGGTTGAATCGAGACATAGCTAATGTAGTGGAGCTTCAACACTATGTAGAACTAGAAGACATGCTACACATGGCTATGAAGTTGGAGAGGCAATTGAAAAGGAATAGGACAATAAGGTACTTATCGGTGCTTCGGGTTCTAACTCATTATTGAAATCGAAGTGGGACAACAACAAAGGAGATGAGGCTGTTTCTAGGGGTAAAACTGAATTGCTGAAGGAAATGGAAGAAAATGAAATCTCAGCCATCAAGTAATCGAGACATCAAATGCTTTAGGTGTTTTGGGTCGGGGCACATCGCTTCTCAATGTCCAAACTAAATAGCGATGATTTTGCAAGATAATGGAGAGGTGGTGAGTAAATGTAGGAATGATTGTGAAGGCATGCCAAAATTAGAGGAGACTGGTGATAGAGGCAGAGTGGAATATACTGTTGGCGAGCTATTAGTCATGTGGCGAACTCTTAACACTCAAATCAAGGCGGATG
>CAIGRB010165050.1:0-10801 GCA_903798255.1 Fraxinus quadrangulata
AAACCATTTGAGAGTAGAAATTTGTTCAGTCATTCATACTAAGCTCTAGGAGCTTGTTTTAGACCATAAAGAGCTTTTCTAAGTTTAAAGTTATAGTTTGGAAACTTATGATTTGTAAAGTCGGGTGGTTGTTCAACAAACACTTCTTTTTGAATAAATCCATTTAAAAATGCGCTTTTAAAATCCATTTGATAGAGAGTAAAATTTTTATGACATGTAAATGCAAGAAGTATGCGAATGGATTCTAATCTAGCAATCGGTCCAAATGTTTCTTCATAATCAATGTCTTATTCTTGATTGTAACATTGGGCCACTAATCTAGTCTTGTTACGCACAATAATATCATTTTCATCTCGTTTATTCCTAAAAACCCATTTAGTACCAATTATGGTTTGATTATTTGGTCTAGTGACTAAATCTCTAACATGGTTTCTTTCTAATTGATTTAGTTCTTCTTGCATTGCTACAATCCAAAACTCATCAAACTCGACTTCTTTAAAAATTTTAGGTTCAATTTGTGAGATGAATGCACCTATCAGGATGATTTCTAAGGGAAGTTCTTGTAGTGATACCTTTTGATGGATCGCCTATTATCAACTCCTTTGGATGAGAGGAAACAAATTTCCATTTCTTTGATAATGTGGGATCACTTTGTGCTTCAGTTGGCCCTTCTCCACTCTCTTGGTAGTTGGGCTCCTTTGAATGTTCTTCATTAGATACTCATTTGTTTTGGTCTTGAATATTCATTTGTTCAAAAGGAGTTTCCAAACCTACATCATCATCAATACATTTCTCACGATCAAGAAGGTTCGTTTCATCAAAAGTGATATGCATAGATTCTTCAACAACTAAAGTTCTTTTGTTGAAAACTCTATAAGCCTTACTAGACGATGAATATCCTATAAAAAATTCCAACATCAGATTTTGAGTCAAACTTGCCCAAGTTTTCCTTTGTATTTAAAATGAAGCATTTGCAACTAAAAACTTTGAAATAGCTAATATTGAGAATTTTATTTTTTCAAAACTTATAAAGAGTTTTAGTTTTCTTACGACTTACCAAAACTCTATTTATAATGTAACATGCGGTATTGATGGCTTCGGCCTAAAAGTACTTAGGTAACTTATTCTTATTTAGCATGGTCCTAGCTATTTCTTGCAATGTACGATTCTTCCTTTCTACTACACCATTTTGTTGAGTAGTTATAGGAGCCAAAAAATTATGTTCATATCCATTTTTGTTACAAAATTCATCAAAAGCAAGGTTATTAAACTCTCCACCATGGTCACTTCTAATAGTTGTAATAGTGTAGCCCTTTTCATTTTCAACTTTCTTGCAAAAATGTTTAAAAACTTTTAACACTTCATCTTTTACACTTAAAAATATGGCCAGGTTTGGAGTGCCAACTAGCTTGGAGTGCATTTTTCTTGAAATTCTTCCTTTTGTCTGGGCACTCGATGCTTTTGTGACCAGGTTTATCACACTCGTAGAAAATGATTTTCTTACTTCTTTCTTCTTCTTTGTCGTCCTTTCTTTGAAATTTTCTATTGCTCCGGAATCATCTCCATTTCTTGAAGAGGAGAACAAAATCATCGAGCTCTTCATCGCTCATGTTGTTGTTTGTTGTTTCTTCTTCTTCGAGTGCCCATTTTAGGGCAATTTGACATTTTGGAGCCTCCTTTAATTTATCTTTGCTTTTTCTTATTTTCTCCTTGATTTCGGCATTGTTGGGTTCATATGTCATCAATGTTCCATAAAGTTCTTCCAAGGGATATGTGTTCACGTCCTTGGTGTTTTCTATCAACATTTGTATAGGGCTCCATTCCTCCGATAGTAACCTAAGCATTTTACTCACAAGTTCACCGTTATTATATTTGCGATCAAAACCATTTAAACCATTCACAATGTCGGTAAAACGAGTAATCATATTAATAATAGATTCATCTTGTTTCATAAAGAAATTTGAGAATTCTTTAACTAACATGTTTATTTTAATTTCTTTGACCCTACTTGTTCCAATATGAGTAACTTCGAGAGCATGCCAAATATCATAGGCGGAATCACATGTGCTAAACCTATTAAATTCATTTCTATCTAGTGCACAATAAAGTAAATTTCTGGTCTGAGCATTTAATGATAATTTTCTTTTATCTTCTTCATCGTATTCCTCTATAGGTTTAGGAATACTTTGAACGGATCTTCCATCAATCTTAACATAGGGACCATAATCAATTATTTCCCAAATATTATAATCAATTGATTAGACATAAATCATCATCCTAGCTTTCTAATAATTTTAGTTGTGCCATCAAAGAAAGGAGGTCTGTTTGTTGAATGCCCCTCAAGATTTTGAAACATGGTGTTAGCCATTACTTAAGATTGTGAAATCTTTAAAAAAAAGGAGTACCTTACTCCGATACCAATTGAAAGCCCAAGATTGACTAACCAAAAGGGGGTGAATTGGTTTTAAAAACTTTTCTGTTAAAAACTCACTTTTAATATAATAAGCAAGCAAATAGTAGATGACACAAATAAGCAAGTAAGTGGAACAATGTAATTTACTCAAGGTAAAAGCATTAAGTAAAAGGGATAGAAAGTACAAACGATATAGTTATGGAGGTTCGATCCAATGCAATGATCTACGTCCCCCATAACCAAGCTCTCCAGCACGAGCAAGGTCTTTTTCAGTATATTGATTGACTTATGGTGTAATCCAACCCTTTACAACACTTCCGGTGACTTACAAACAAGGAACACCGATCATTTTACAACGTTGAGCTTTCCCGGACTTTAACACGACCCTCAATTCAAAATGAGTTTACAAGTTAGATCTTCTCTTCTTAGTGAATGATGAATACAAGGTTAAGTATAAGAAAAGAAGTAGGCAAACACTTTAATGGATAACAATGAATGAAGCTCAAGAGTTTAATTGTGGATCTTTGATGTATAAAATGATTTTCAAGAATTGATTTTGATAAAAGATTTTTCAATAGCAAAATGATTTGTTAATAAATAATATATCAATGTTAGCTCAAGAAGTATCAAATTGAATGCTCAAAATTTGTTTTTCAAATGATAGGTGAGTTGGTAATTATAGCCATTGAAAACTGCTAAAATCTCTGCCAAACTGGACGACCATCCGGACGTTCAGTTCAGAACCGGACAACCCAACTAGCCATTTGAACAACTCAGTCAGAACGGTAAAAAAAGTGACCATTGCTGGTGAACTGGACGTCCGAGTCGCCATCTGGACGTCCGGATGACCAAAATTGGTCAGCTCATTTTTCTTTGTTTTGTTTGCAATTAGTGATGCTTTTACCTGATTTTTCAAAGTAAGTTTGTTTTGATAGTTTTCAAAAATAGTTTGGAAAAGCTTTTCTTTTGAAAAATAATTTTGTGCGAACATTCTCGTCACGTTAAATTTGTCGTGTACGAGAAAACCGTTACTTGAGCTTGCAAAGTGTCATTGCCAAGAATTAAAGTGTTTTATCTTTACAACTAAGCTAAGACAAATCTAGTTACAAAATCTTTGATTAATTTGGCGTGAGTGCTCAATTTGTTGCTTGATTTGAGATGATGGAAAGCTTGTCTTCATGAGTGCTCGGTCGATCTTCTATTTGAGCTTCCTTGATTGACATATTTTCGTTCAATATTTTTGACTCAATTTTCCAACATATAATCAATTTAAAGATTGTGTTAGAGATAAACATAAATTGTTTGTTATAATCAAAACATATGGTTTGACCATAGGTCAATAGGTAGGCCAATAATATCCTTGCATCAACATTTTCTATGCTAATGACCATCCTCCTGTGCGATTGCCACATACCCCTTAATGAATCTCTCGGAGCACATAATTGGCTTGTTCCCCACCTATGCATCGAAGCAAAGGCAAGGTAAATCCTCATTTATACAACACATCATCTTGGAAGACGAATTTAGCGACTCGTCTTCCGAGCTACGGTGCCTCCTCTTTTTTAGAGGGTAATGTCTGGTCCTTGAGGAAAGATACAATTGGATTTATCCATAATGGAGTATCTTCGACCCACATTATCTTTTTGCCAGTGGTGGTGGAGGGTCTAGGAAGATGCTGCATGGGTACTATAGCGAACATTTCAGAATCTTTACTGCTGGCCAATTTTGAAAGGGCATCGGGATGAGCATTTTCTGTGCGTGGTATTTGCACCACCTTAAATCTTTTGAAGATAAGAATGAACTCCATGACCAGTTTCAAGTATGCGGCCATGGACTTATCTCTGGCTGAAAAATTGTCATGAACCTGGCTTACTACCAACTAGGAATTACTACTGATTACAACCCTTTTTGCCTACATTTCTCTGGCTAGTCTGAGGATTGTGAAAAATGGCCTCATATTTTGCTGTGTTATTAGTAGCTTTGAAGCCGAACCTTACAGCATAGGCTTATGTCCTTTCGAGCTTACAAGAACTACTCATGTTCCTTACTTGATATCCCGTCATGATCCGTCGACAAAAAGACTCTATGTAGGATGTTCAGCAGGTTCCATCTCCTCTTCTATTTCTGGAATGGAGGTGAACTCTTACAGTAGCCCTTGGCTCGAACACAATATTAAACTCGCTATGTTCCATAACCTACTTCAATAACCTTCTTGAAGCATCAGGCTTCTATAGCACTTGCTTTAAGGGAAAGTTAGTTAGCAAACGAATAGTACAGGCCTGGAAATATGGCCTCAATTTCCGTAAGGTAGTCAAGGAGAATGCTAGCTTCTCCATGTTTGGATAGCGAGTCTCAGCTGCCAATAGTGCTTTACTTACATTTTCTACTCTTACCAAAACCGAAATGATTGCCTTAGGGATTACTGCCAAGTACAGCTGCAATGGTTCGTTGGTCTTTGGTTTGGAAATGAATGAAACCTGTCCCAAGTGCTTCTTCAGTTCTTGTAGGGCTACCTTACATTCCTCTGTCCACTGTAACTTATTTTCTCCCTTTAGAATTTTAAAGACAGGCAAGCACTTGTCCATGGACTTAGAAATGAAACGATTCAACAATGCTACATGTCCGGTGAGGCTTTGTACCTTCTATGGTTTTCGAGGCGACTGTATATCAATTAGAGCTTTGATTTTTTCTAGGTTGGCTTCAATGCCCCTCTGGTTATCAATGTAACCCAAAACGTTTCCAGAAGCAACTCCAAATGCATACTTTAAAGGATTGAACCTCATCATATACCTCTTCAATATTTGAAATGTTTCATTGAGATGTTTGACATGATTTATTGCAATCAAGATCTTTACTAGCATGTTGTCCACATAAACTTCTACGGTTTTCCCAATAATGTCCGCGAACATTTTATTGACAAGTCTTTGGTAGGTGGCTCTAGCCATTTTCAACCAAAATGACATGACATTGTAGCCATACATACCACTGTCTGTTATGAAGGATGTGTGTTCTTCATCAGCTAGGTAAATTGGGATCTGATTGTGCTTGAAATATGCCATGAAGCTAAAAAGTTTGTGTCCAATGGTTGAATCCACAAGTTGGTCTATCTAGGGAAGTGGAAAACTGTCATTCGGACATGCTTGATTTAAGTTCCAAAAATCCACATAAACCCTCCACTTGACATTGTGCTTCTCGACTAACACTGGGTTAGAGATCGACTTTGGCTACACTGATTCCCGAATGAAATGGTTATCGATCAGTCGTTTAACTTCGTCTTTTAGACCTTCATATCTCTTCAAATTGAGAGATCTTCTCTTTTGTATGTGTGCTGTAGCCTTTGGATCAATGTTCAAGCGGTAAGAACTGATCTTTAGGTCAATACCGATCATGTCTCCGTGCTTCCAAGCAAAGACGTCAATAATTTTCAACAAGAAGCTTTTCAACTTCTCTTTGGCTTCCTTTGGCAGATTTCTTCCAATCCGTAGTTGTTTGGAAGGGTTTTGTGGGTCTATTGGGAAGCTTTCCAGTTCTTCCATAGGGGCTGTTTGAGGTTCGCAATCAATGATGTGAGGGTCCAGCTCCTCCAAACTAGCTACTTCTTTAGCAGTTCTCCCTTCTTCAAGGGTTGTCTATTTTATACAGACATCCTCTTTTTTAGAGGTACGTATAACTTCAAGGATGGCCGCTTCTTCAGAAGCATCCATCATTTCAACGTCTTTCCCTTGGTCAAGGACATCGTCAATGTCAATGTTTGTGGTAATCAAATTGACACTTCTTGGTTCAGCTTTCATTAAAGAATTCAAGTAACATTCTCTCACGTTCCTTTGGTCACCTCTAACTATGGCTATACTGTTCTCGGTTGGAAACTCCATGCACATGTGGTTATCACCTTTAAGGGTGGTCTCCCTAGCACTCCGTGATAAGTTCGTCTTGCCTTCAAGGATGGAAGTGACGGCCCATAGTTCCTTCAAGGTTGGTCTCCCTAGCACTCTATGATGAGCAAAATGATTATCTACCATTAAGAATTCCATGAAATGGTGAGCAATCAAGGGTGCGGACCCCGTATCTATCGCTAAAGTGATTTTACCCATTGGGATGATATTATCACCTGTGAAGCCATACAAGGGAGAACTCATTAGGGCTAGCTCATGATCAACTTTCATATTATCAAAATTGTTTCCAAATACGATGTTGATAAAGCTTCTATTATCCACTAGCATTCTTTTTAGGCCATTGCGGGCTACGACGACCCTCACTACTAAGGCGTCGTAATGTGGATAGTGCACACCCGCTACATCGCCTTGGGTGAAGGTGATAGGTTGAAATTTTCTTTCGACATAGGCTTGATTGACTACGAAGCTTGTCATTGCGGGGTTCGTCGCTTCCCTGGCGTAATTTCTCTGGGGTTCTTAGATTTTCCTCCAACGTACGGGCCTCTAAAGATCGTATCGATTTCTTTGATAGGTTCTTGGTCCACATTCATTAGGGGGCTTCCACTATAAAAATGAGTTCAACAGTGCTTTGGCATCCATGTTCTCTAATCAGACTTTTCCTCACCGTCGTTGTTTCCATACCATTCCACCTTTCTAGCTCCGCCGAACAAAGACACCAACGACGACCAAGACAATTAATGCCTTCATTTTGGTCAGTTACCCTTCCTTTTTCTTTAATTATACATCGGGGACAATGTTTACTTTAAATTTAGGGGGTGATTAATCACCTGAGTTGCTTAATTATTTAGTAAGGTATATGTGTGATTTTTTTTACTTCGTGTGATTTAGTAATTGTTGTGTGCTTGTGTGAGTTAGTTATCCACCTTGCCGGCCATGGTATATAGAATTGAGAACATGTGTTGGTTTATGAATTGTAATGGAGTTATGTGTGTTAGTTGAAATTCTTGCTTATTCATGTAAAACGTGAAATTAAATATGCACATAAATTTGTAGCATTGTACATGAATAAGTTTTTTCATACTTATGGGTTGAAAATACAAGTTAGATTTTCAATCTCAAAACCTATTATTCACTATATCCTTAACATTCTAGAGGTGTTCGAGCCGGTGAAATATATGAATTAGGTTTGTGATGATTCTGTGCATGTTGGAAAAAAATGTTGCATGGAGTGTCTTAAATTCTCAAGTATGTATAAGTTAGGTGATGGTCATGCTAAGGATTGAACCCTTTTATTTTTTATTTTCTTGTACGGAAAATGAACATTGCACTTGTTGGCTCTATACCTCACGCCTACACCTTTTTTACTTGAGTAAGTAAGTCTGTTGAAGTCTTTCGAAACCCGATACCCTTTGGCATAACAAGTCGGGAATTATCAACTAAAAGCTTGTTACAGTGGTCAAGAAGAAAAAAAGAAGTGTGAGGTTACTCTTGCTTTGAAACGACAATATCAAAATAAGCAATTAAATGTATAATAATGACTAAATTGTAAGGGCTTAGATAACTATTGGGTTTGAATTACTTAATATATACTTGATCCTCGAAGCACTCATAATTTGGGAAGATTGTCACATGAATAAATTGTGGACATCACCGGTTAGACAAACCAAATTTGGAAGGTGTAAGAAATGAAAAATTAGAAATATACTTCAGAATGCACCCTTGGGAAGAAAATAAAAGAAAACATGTTTGGGGCTTTATGAAACCTACGAGAGAAGAAATGAAATATTTGACTTTTAAGGTCGGGAATTGGATCAACTTGTGAATGTACAGCGTTGCACTTAATTCTTCACACGCACCCGTTTTGCATTGGATAAGAATTTAGCAATTGAATTATAACTTTGAAGTAGTTTATGGATTTAATATAATGTTTTCAATATTGAGCAATAAAGGCAAATTAGCTAACTAAATCTATTTTACGTAACTTTGTTTGATTAAGTGTGTTAGTGTGTGATTAATTCTTCTCTTTCGTTTTATGTTTCCTCGAGGATAAGCAAAGAATTAAGTTTTGGGGTGTTTGATGAGTGAGTTTCACTCATTGTTTAATGTCACTTCAACTTGATATTTTGGTTGTCTTTGAGCAATTTAGAATGTTTTGATGTGTGTGTTCGTGTTATTTTACAGGTTAGGTAACTTGGTGAAAACGGAGAGTTTGGAGCACTAAAAGGAGCCAAAGTTTATATGAGTGGATGGATGGGAAGAGACTTGGAATTAATCTTAGAAGATGGAAAGGTAAATAATCAAAGCAAGGAAAGAAGAAAATAACTCAGAAGTTGGGCGCGAGCTCCAGTGCTGGTCACGCCTAGGAAGAAGAAAGAAACAATACAAGAAACTGAGCCGCAACGCTAGTTGCAACTAGGAGAACAGGAAATTGGTGCCGCAGCACCTGTAGGAAGTGCATCAGTGGGCTGTGAAGTTAGAGCCGAGGCACCGCCGACGAGAATGGCTTTTTAAAATTATTTTGGATTCTTTTAAAGCCTAGTCTGTCCCCAATTCATAGACGACTGGAGAAGACAATAAATACAACCCTAAAAACCACTTTAAGGAGAGAATTCAATGACTCAAGAGGAACAAAAAAAAAAAGAGAGAGATTGATCTAGAGGAAGAAAGACAACATTAAGGAGGAGAATTCGGGAGCCAAATCAGTTTTTCTCATTCTTTCTTTCTCCGTGTTCTTAATACTAAATTGGATTATGTCTTTTCTCTTATTCATGAACTAAAATTTTAAAATTAGGGTTTGATATAACCTACTTGAGACTTATTTTGATTTTAATATAGTTGCCTCTTTTGGTTTTTCTGTAATTTTATTTGTGTTGATTATTGCTTAATACTTTCAATTACTAGATTAATGATTGAATGATTTGATGCTTTAAATTTGGATATGATCTAAGAATAACACGACCTAAATTTTGTAGGTTTCGAAAGAAAGTATGAAGTCTTTAAAACATGTTCCACTTAAGAATCACGAACTTGATAATTTCTAGATTTTAATTCGAAATAAAAATATTGGAATTGAAATATAGAGATAAATTCTATTCAGCACTCGAGAGAGGGAATATAATTAATTTAAAGTTCTTGCTTATAAGATTAGGAAATTTTGATAGAAGTATTATATAATTTGAGAAACATAGTTGATAGTGCGATGAAATGCTTTCTCTCTTTGATAAATTTCATGTATAACTTGCGTTCACTGAGTTGAATTTACCACCACATCCATTTTAGGTTAATTTAAAAAAATAAAACATTGATTCTAAAATCTATTTATCTAGATAAAATAGAATCTAAAATAATTATAGTATTCAATAGACATTTAATATCAATCCCTGTGAGTTCAACATCCTTACTTGATCTTATATTCCAAAACTTGACACCATACACTTACGTTGTAGAAAAAGCTTAACATTAGGCCAGATAGGGATAGTAATATGGAGTGCCAGTCGAATTGGTTTGTTAGATGGCTTCCATGTTCAGTATATGGAATCTCCTTGGATGAGACGTAACATTTTCATATTTATATTGTCTTATGTATATATAAAAAAAATCAAAAAAACAATTTCGGAGAACTTGAAGTCTATAGCATTTGATATAAGATAGCATGAGACTATAATAATTTGTTTGTAACTATTCAATACTGTAACTGATTGCATCACAACAATTTATAGTATATGCGGCCGTTATTAATGTGACATGTGATCTCTTTGAGCATGTTTGATTTTTATTTTTTTTCAAAACACATTACATTTTTCAATAAAATACTATTACACGTAAATCTAAGACTTGTTTTTTATTTTTAACCACACATTCTCAATCAATCTACTATTCCAAAATACATTTTTAACATTTTAGTGAGGCTAAAACATGCTCTAAATAACTATATGAAAAAAATAATAAAATAAAATAATTTGTTAAATATAGTTTCATATAATTTTTTTTTTAATGGAATTGAGACTTTGCCTAATTTTTAAGAAAAATAATAGATCTATTGACATAAACAAAGGTTAGTACAATCTTCCATTACCCCGACTTTAAGCCCACAACCATGAAAACATAATAAACAGCGCGAAGCCCTCATCTCAAATTCCTAATTATCAATTAGTAATCCAAAGCGTACAATACATATGATACAAAGACTTAAGCACAGACACCAGATTGTTACAATTCTGCATTGTAGTTAAACTGTACTTTTATTCACCAATATAGTCTATTCTAGCATTTAAGGCTTCGTTCCTTCACATTTCTAGGTGAACATCTGCAGGAATCAAGTGACCATGAGTTAATCTTGACCATGTGGCTTCCTTATATTAACATAGAAGTCATTTCGACTAAGAACACCGACAACTGTTGGAAATGGGTCAAGTTTGGCTAATAATTCGGGTGGGACCCGTATCCGTTTTGTGCGGGTCAATGGTCAAACGAGTTCTACTCCGCGAGTAGATGT
>CAIGRB010165058.1:11340-41376 GCA_903798255.1 Fraxinus quadrangulata
CATGTCTTGGCACAGCTATTTAGTTTTACAATTACCCGAACAAACATAACTTGAATTCGCAACAGACCGTTCTTCATCCTTCCAAGTGACCACAGTCCCTAGTACAACATAAGAACAACCTCCCAATGTTTGAAGTATTTGTTTCCACTTCCATACATTTCTCAAATCTCTGGCCACATTTTGGACATCGTTTCTTTGTTAGACAGTCTGACAGGTAGTACCTAAGCTTCCTACAACTGTGACATATACCCCTATTCTTCCCTACCATTGCACTTTAAGTATGGGAAATGTGTACAATGTAATTAGCAAACTAATAACATCCGCAACAATACTTCAATAATTTCCTATCAAAACTACAACTATCAGTGTGCAGCTTCCTCGAGCAACATTAAACAATGACAAACGCCTCTATTCTTCCCTACCATATCACTTCAAACATGGGAAAGGTAAATAATGTAATTAGCAAATTACATATTCACTTAGCAAACATGGGAAAGGTAACAACGTAATTATTCAAACAACATGCAACACGAATTTCAACATATTCAATTGACTTTGTGCAGCCAAAAATTGAGAAATGTTTATGTTCATTCAACTATGATATTCTACAAAACACTAAATTGAAATTCAGGACGGTCAAGAATTACCTTCACCGCAAAACTTGGTTGGGATCATATGACTTTCTTCGTGCCTCCTGGGTTTTGGTAACTGGACTTCGATTGTGAAGTTTGGGGGTGGATTTCAACGAGACTTTTTGTCGTGATGTTGGGGATTCTGGATTCCAAATTACAATTTCTTCCTAGTGTGATTTAGGGTTAAGGGAATTTGATTTTGAGGGAGAAAGAAATGTGAGTGAATCGTATTGGGATGGTGGGTTTTGCTATATTTGGAAATAAATCACGGTTAAAAAAAGGGGAATTTGTTTAAAAAGCCCAGTGAACTATAATATTTGGTAAATAGCCTGTAGTCAATAATATTTGGTAAAATAACATTTGGTCTATTTTATCATGTATTAAAAGTCATAAATACCCTTCATTTGAAATGTCTAAAATGTCAAATTTCAAATCAAAATTTACCAAAATCTCATAACATGAATTCCCACTTTCATTCTTACTTTTCATGCCTAATTTAAAACCAACGGCAAAATGGCATGCTGCCTTTTTAAACGACTGGTGTCGTTTTAACAAATTTTATGTTCATTTCACTTTAAGTTCCCTCGTATCCACATGAAAATTAATGACAAACACATTTTAACTATATCTGGAGTGATATTTAGAGTTCGTAACTGAAATGACATGCTATCGTTATAAACGATTTGATGACGTTTTAACTAATTTTGTGTTTGTTTCACTTTATATTCTCTCGTACCCACATAAAAATGAAAGTAAAAAATTTTCACTATATTTCGAGTAAAATCGATAAACAACATAATAAAAAAATCACTCGATAGTGATCAACAAAATTTTTTCATGAGTTAACTATACTATTCTTCACTATGAATAAATGTAAATATCATAAATTTCATTATATTTCAATAAGATACTCAAAAAGATAATTTGTTTAACTTATATAAGTCTTTTAAGATATTCAATAATATGATCGAATAGTTTTAAAATAAATTGAGACCCTGTGACTCAAAATGACATGTTGACATTTTAAATAGTTAGTTGTCATTTCAACTAGTTTTGTGTTCATTTCATTTTATATTCACTTATATTTATATAAAATTTAAACGAATTCCAGTTTTTGCCATATTTGAACAAGTTAGATACAAAGTTCATCCGATAGTGACCAACACTATTGTTTCGTAAGCAACTTACACTCTACTTCACTACGAATAAAGGTAAGTAATACAAATTTCATTATATTCCAATTGTGAGATAAAATATTCAACAAATTAGCTAATTCAACATATACAAGTCTTCTAAGATGTTTCAAACTATGATCAACTAGTTTTTAAATGAAATCGAGACCCTGTGACCTAAAACGGCATCTGATCGTTTTAAATGTATGGCTAACGTTTTTACTCATTTAGTGTTCATTTCTGTCCATTCACGTTTGTTAAGGATGAATGAATGTTAATTGTTGAATTTAATCTTGAAATTTTGATAGCTATTTTGATCAGGATTTTGGTAATTATAAAGCAGCACTATTTGTTCAAATCAAAATGGCATATGGTCGTTTTAAACATATGTCTGGCGTTTTTACTCATTTATTGTTCATTTCGGTTCATTCACATCTATAACCACATGAAAGCTTATGAATGAAAGTTTTAACTATTTTTCGACGTTGCAGTCAACACATTGTTCAAACTATAATGAGTCACTCCATAATCTAGTAGGAAACTACACTATACTTGGCAATAAAGAAAAACGTAAATAACAAGTGCAGTATATAAAACTTAACACGTGTAGTCGTTCAATGTGTACGAGTCATGTATGATGTTTCAAAGCACATTTTACTAATTTTGGAGTGAATCGATACCCCATGACCCAAAACGGAATCTAGCCATTTTAAATGTATGGTTGATATTTCTACTCATTTAGAGTTCGTTTCGATTCATTCATACCTGTAACCACATGAAAGTTTATGAATGAGAGTTTTAACTATATTTCGATTTTGCGGTCGACACATTTGTTCAAACTATAGTGAGTCACTCCATAATCTGGTAGTAAACTACACTATACTTGACAATAAAGAAAAATATAAGTAGCAAATATGGTATCCAATAAATAGCACGTGTATTAATTCAATGTGTACGAGTCATGTATGATGTTTCCAAAACCGTTTTACTTGTTTCGGAGTGAAATCGATATCCCGTGACCCCAAATGGCATCTGATCATTTTAGGGTATAAGTGTTTAGATTTTAGAGTATAGGGTTTACAAAACAGAAAAAACATGTAATTGTTCAATATGTACAAGTCTTATATGATGTTCGAAACACTATTTTACTAATTTTGGAGTGAATTTGAAGCTCCTTGATCTAAAACGGTTTGTTGTCATTTTATACGTAAGGGTGCCATTTAGGGGATAGAGTATACAAAAACATAGCATGTGTGATCGTTCAATATGTACAAGTGAAATCGAGACCCTGTTACCCAAAACAACATAATATCATTTTACAAGTATGATTGCCGTTTAGAGTATACAAAACATAGCACGTCTCCCACTGAAATCTACCCATCACCTAAAATGGCACACGAACGTTTTAAACGTATAACTGCCCTTTTTTTTTTTTAATTTAGAGTTCAGTTCGCAACATTTTTGCTCATTCAGCCTGGATAATTCATCTACGATATACTCCAATACTTGTTTCGTAGTGAAATCGAGACCTCGTGACCCAAAATGACATGTTGTCGTTTTAATTGTATAACTGCAGTTTTTCAGACTGAGTGAATTTGCGTAGTTAATTATACAATCTGTTTTTCTATCGCATAAATATACAAGCTGTCATAAAAACTGTAACTCCGTTTCAACCTTGACTGCTTCAATGTTTGAATAAAATATTCATACAATGGAAAACATATTAAAATTTCATGGAAACACTAGTCAATATCCAAACAATTATGGATCGAAATGCATAGCAAAAACTTCAGTAGCTAGTTTCTTGCTCCAACATTCAATCATATCATCAGATATAAGTTTCACGTCAAATCCAACCGACAAAAGTTCTATAAACTTGATAGAGTATATTCCGCAATCTCCCCTACAAAGATATTTGCAATAATAAATACAATATATGTAGTATCAAAGCAATGAAAATATAAGTAATGTTAAATATGGATTATTTACGCTTTGTTTTGTTGCGGAACATTTACATGGGGTATCGATTTCACTCTAAAACTAGTAAAACAGTGCTTGAAATATCATACATGATTGGCACATATTGAACAACTACATGTGCTATGTTTTTGATACTATACTTGCTACTTATGTATTTCTTTATTGTTAGTTTATTTCCTATCGGATTATGGAGTGACTCACTATAGTTTGAAAAATGTGTCGATCACAATGTCGAAATGTAGTTAAAACTTTCATCCCTAAACTTTTACGTGGTTACGAGCCTTAATGAACCGAAACGAATACTAAATGAGTAGAAATGTCAATCACACGTTTAAAATGGTTAGATGCTATTTTGGGTCATGGGGTATCAATTTCACTCTTAAACTAGTAAAGCAGTGTTTGAAACATCATACATGGCTGGTATACATTGAACGACTAAACTTGCTATGTTTTGGATACCATACTTGCTACTTACATTTTTCTTTATTCTGAAATTTAGTGTAATTTATTACGAAACAATAATGTTGGTTATTATAAAGTGAACTTTTGTATCGATCGTAGTATTCAAATATAGTGAAAACTTGTATTAGTTCATTTTATATGGATACGAGTGAATATAAAGTGAAATGAACATAAAAATAGTTGAAACGACACCTAGCCGTTCAAAACAGCATCATGCCATTTAGAATCACGAGACCTTGATTTCACTCCAAAATAAATTGATCAGATCTTGGAATATCTGGAAGACTTATATAAGTTAAACGAGCTAATTTGTTAAGTATCTTATCTTATAATTGGAATATATGGAATTTGGATTACTTACCTTTGTTCGTAGTAAGTATAATGTGGTTTACTCACAGAACAACGGTGTTGGTCATTATCGTATGAAATTTGTATAGACAATGATGTCCAAATGTAATGAAACTTGCTTTTGTTTGTGCAAACGAGTGAAAATAAAGTAAAATGAATATGAAATTAGTTGAAATGAAAGCATTTAAAATGACAGCTTGACATTTTGGACTACGATGTCTTGATGTCACTCCAAATATCGTGAAAACTTTTCTACGCTTATTTTTATGTGGGTACGAGAGAATATAAAGTGAAACGAACACCAGATTAGTTAAAATGTCATCGAACCGTTTGTAACGACAACATGCCGTTTTGGGTCACGAATTCTCAATTTCACTCTAAATGTAGTTAAAATTTATTTTAATTAATTTTCATGTGGATACGAGGGAATTTTAACTATATTTCGATGTTGCAGACGACACATTTGTTCAAACTATAGTGAATTACTACATAATCTGGTAGTAAACTACACTACGCTTGACAATAAAGAAAAATGTAAGTTGCAAGTATGGTATCCAATACATAGCACGTATTTTAGTTCAATGTGTATGAGTCATGTATGATGTTTCCAAAATCGTTTTACTTGTTTTGGAGTGAAATCGATATCTCGTGACCCCAAATGGCATCTGATCATTTTAGGGTATAAGTGTTTAGATTTTAGGGTACAGGGTTTACAAAACAGAAAAAACATGTAATTGTTCAATATGTACAAGTCTTATATGATGTTCGAAACACTATTTTACTAATTTTGGAGTGAATTTGAACTCCTTGATCCAAAACGGTTGTTGTCATTTTATATGTTGGGGTGCCATTTAGGGGGTAGAGTATACAAAAATATAGCACGTGTGATCGTTCAATATGTACAAGTGAAATCGAGACACTGTTACCCAAAACGACATAATATCATTTTACAAGTATGACTGCCGTTTAGAGTATACAAAACATAGCACGTCTCCCACTGAAATCTACCCATCACCTAAAATGGCACATGAACGTTTTAAACGTATAACTGCCTTTTTTTTAATTTAGAGTTCAGTTCGCAACATTTTTGCTCATTCAGCCTGGACAATTCATCTACAATATACTCCAATACTTGTTTTGTAGTGAAATTGAGACCCCGTGACCCAAAATGACATGTTGCCGTTTTAATTGTATAACTGCAGTTTTTCAGATTGAGTGAATTTGCGTAGTTAATTATACAATCTGTTTTTCCATCGCATAAATATACAAGCTGTCATAAAAACTGTAACTCCTTTTCAACCTTGACTGCTTCAATGTTTGAATAAAATATTCATACAATGGAAAACATATTAAAATTTCATGGAAACACTAGTCAATATCCAAACAATTATGGATCGAAATGCATAGCAAAAACTTCAGTAGCTAGTTTCTTGCTCCAACATTCAATCATATCCTCATATATAAGTTTCACGTCTAATCCAACCGACAAAAGTTCTATAAACATGATAGAGTATATTCCGCAATCTCCCCTACAAAGATATTTGCAATAATAAATACAATATATGTAGTATCAAAGCAATGAAAATATAAATAATGTTAAATATGGATTATTTACGCTTTGTTTTGTTGCGGAACATTTACACGGGGTATCGATTTCACTCTAAAACTAGTAAAACAGTGCTTGAAATATCATACATGATTGGCACATATTGAACAATTACATGTGCTATGTTTTTGATACTATACTTGCTACTTACGTATTTCTTAGTTTCCTACCGGATTATGGAGTGACTCATTATAGTTTGAAAAATGTGTCGATCACAATGTCGAAATGTAGTTAAAACTTTCATCCCTAAACTTTTACGTGGTTACGAGCGTTAATGAACCGAAACGAATATTAAATGAGTAGAAACGTCAGCCACACATTTAAAACGGTTAGATACTATTTTGGGTAATTGGGTATCGATTTCACTCTTAAACTAGTAAAACAGTGTTTGAAACATCATACATGGCTGGTATACATTGAACGACTAAACTTGATATGTTTTGGATACCATACTTGCTACTTACATTTTTCTTTATTCTGAAATTTAGTGTAATTTATTGTGAAACAATATTGTTGGTTATTATAAAGTGAACTTTTGTATCGATCGTAGTATTCAAATATAGTGAAAACTTGTATTAGTTCATTTTATATGGATACAAGTGAATATAAATTGAAATGAACATAAAAATAGTTGAAACGACACCTAGCCGTTCAAAACAGCATCATGCCATTTAGAATCACGGGACCTTGATTTCACTCCAAAATAAATTGATCAGATCTTGGAACATCGGAAGACTTATACAAGTTAAACGAGCTAATTTGTTAAGTATCTTATCTTATAATTGGAATATATGGAATTTGGATTACTTACCTTTGTTCGTAGTAAGTATAATGTGGTTTACTCACAGAACAACGTTGTTGGTCATTATCGTGTGAAATTTGTATAGACAATGATGTCCAAATGTAATGAAACTTGCTTTTGTTTGTGCAAACGAGTGAAAATAAAGTGAAACGAATATGAAATTAGTTGAAATGACGGCAAAGCATTTAAAATGACAGCTTGACATTTTGGACTACGAGGTCTCGACGTCACTCTAAATATCATGAAAACTTGTCTACGCTTATTTTTATGTGGGTACGAGAGAATATAAAGTGAAACGAACACTAGATTAGTTAAAATGTCATCGAACCGTTTGTAACGACAACATGCCGTTTTGTGTCACGAATTCTCAATTTCACTCTAAATGTAGTTAAAATTTATTTTAATTAATTTTCATGTGGATATGAGGGAATATAAAGTGATACGAATATGAAATTAATTAAAATGACACTCAAACGTTTAAAAGGCAACATGCCGTTTTATCGTTGCTTTTGAATTGTGTATAGAAAGTGAGAATGAATTCATTGTGATGTAATATAGGTAATTTAGGTAATCTATTAATTTTGATTTAATATATTTATTTTAAAATTTTAATTTCGGTAAAAGGCTAAAATTGTGGCTATTTGACCCAATTTCCACAGAAAAAAATGACTCTTACGTGGAAAGAGTACAGACGCCGTTCACACAAGTAGAGTGTCTGACAAAGTACAAATTGATCAATGGAAGTTTTTGCTTACATAACTTCCCCATCCCCATCGTGTTGTCTCATCAAATATTTGAACCCTTCACGGATTGTACGTCGAAGGAGAAACCCTAGCCATGGAGAAGGAGAAATCGAGCCGTAGACACAGAGATTCCGGTTCGCATAAAGACAGAGAATCATCCAAAGACCACTATAAACACCACCGTTCGAAGCACCGAGCTGTTGAAGATGACTGCCACCGATCCGACGACCATTACCACAAGCGTCGCCAGCATTCTATCGACTTCGAGAAATCAATTGACCATAGACATGAACGAGAGGGAAGCAGATATCGAGAAAATAGGCACAGGCGCGAGAAATCTTATGAGGAGAGGACTTACGAAAGAGAGGACTCTGTGGAGAGAAAGTTGTCGGAAAAGAGGAAAGTGAGAGAGGAGAGCGAGGAAATGAATGGCAGAAGAGGGGATGAGAAGAGAGCTAGGGTTTCGGAAGAAAACGGGAGGGGAAGTCGAAGATTTGAGGATAATAAGGTGAAGGAGGAGGCACATTCGGAGTATGCTAAAGAGAGGAAAGAAGAAAGTAGTTCTGGGAGTGAAGATCAGCCAATTGACAGCGGCCAGAGTAATGGGACTGGTCGAATTGCCACAGTAAGTTCCTCTTTGCCTTTTCAATTGTCACTCGTTCTTTTATATTTCTTGGTTGTGTGTCTATATAATCGGTTTTGATGCTAGTGTTAATCAACGTTGCCTAAAGGTGAAACTGTGAAGTGATGCTTTGATATCATCGGCAAAAGGTTTATGGGCACGAATGGAGGATGTGGGTTTTCTGTGCTACTCTTGTCTGTGTTTATACCGTGCAAGTAAAAGCTGAAGTCTGTGAAATAGTCAAGACTGCTGCTTTCATATACTTTTATTTATCTAACCATAAATTAAAATTTTTTTGCTGAGAAATTAAATACTGCATACACGGGCAGTTGAGAATTTAGCATGCTAAGGGATTGATATCTTTTGATGCAAGCCTTATTTAATCACACCCATAGATACGCAGCAAAGTGATGGTGTCTGGTAGTGTCAATAGCGAATTGATTGCGTGAGTTTTCTGTGAAAATTTTCTCTTAGATTCTATATTCAGTTGCTGGATAGTTAAGGCGATGTCAAGTGTTCTTGTGGCACATGCTTATCAAATAGAACATTATTGTTCTAATGCATTTAGGTCCTTTTTTCCTCATGCCCTGTATGGTTATGTTTAATCATTAAAATATGGACAAACTGATTGCAGGCTAGACATCTGAACTCATCATGAAAATATGGAAACACTTTTTATGAATAGAAAAGAAAGCCAAAAGGATCTGGTAGAATTGATTTCATACCGGGTGCATTGTAATTTTATCCAAAAGAAATACTGGTAGTCAGGTTTAGAAGTTGATTAGAACAATAAAATAGATATAAAAGCTTCGTTATATGTATTTCAGAAAAGAGAACTAGAACATGCATGATGGAAGACATTGTAAATGCAATTGAAGAACAACAGAAATAAACTCTGCAGAGTCGGCCAAAACTGTTTAGGGAATACTGATCTGAATCAGACGTTAGGTATTCTCAGCAATAAGAGGCACATAAAACATCTAGGCGCCATTGCTATACTTTTTCAGTTATGAAATTATAAGAGAGACAACCGGGAAACAAAGAGACGTGCTCTGAAGAAAGTGAACTTTGAGTCCAGATGCTGTATAGATTTGAATTTTATTAACTTGTCTAGATTGATTTGAGATTCAGTATACCTAAATAAGACATGTTGGTCACCTGTACAATCCAATTACTGCTTAATCTCGCTAAACGATAACGATCACTAGAAACCATGTTAATTTTATAAATGAATTTGGTTATGATTAATCTAAATATAGATGCAGGACTCTTGATTATGATACAATCAAGTTCAAGAAAAACAAAAAAAAAATTGTTTTTCTTGAATGCTTCTGATTTTTGTTTTAATTTTCAAATTTTTGGTCCATGAGATTTTAAAATTGAAGAACAAGGTTAAATAGGTAATCATCATCTATGAAGTACGGACATGTCAGAAAGGCCAAGTGTCGGTGTCTTGACACTCTCCGGACACGTGTTGGAAACACCACCTGGCGTGTCACTCTTTTTATTTCCTTCATTCATGCAGTCAACACGCTGACAAACACAGGGCTGATACGTTTCTCAAGAAAACAGGAGTAATTGTAAAGATATAGATGCACTCAGCTCATTTGGTGGAGAAAATGCCAGTCAGGGGAGAGGGAGATACAGATCTGAAACGTTTGATGGTACGTAGGGGTGGATCTGTGAAGTGGGAGAGGAAGAGGAGGATGGATGAATTTGGACAAATTGGTACTTTTGTTTTAACTTTTGTTTCAATTTGGGAATATGGGCTTTTATTCTTTTTGGGCCGAAAAGGTAATTGGCTGCTAACAAGACTTTTATTGACCCAGAATGAGATGTTGTCAGAAGATTAACTTTAATTGCAAAAAGGTCAATGTAGTTTTAACTTTAATTACAAAAAGATCCATGGAACTTTAATGACTGAAAAAAAATAAAAAGTGTTCGTACTGTATAAAAATTAAAAATATTTAAATATTATTTTAATCGGTGTGTCCCCAACGTGTAATACTCTTTCTAAAAATTTGCATGTGGGAGTGTCTAAGTTGTGTCGGACATGACACGCTTCCATGTTGGTGCTTCATAGATTAGTATGTTCTGAAGAGAAATAATAAATTTAAAAATAGCTTCCTTTGGGAATCTCTTCATTTTTCTCGCATCTAAATCATTTGTTAATTGCGATAAGGTAATCAAGTGCTCTAACACTGATTGGAAACTTGGAATACAGTGCACATTTGTTTTTTTGTTTGGTCGTGCATGCAGTGTGCACGCATGAGATCCTTGATTATTTTGCCCACTTCCATTTGGTCATAAATACTTATGTTTCTCAATATCACTTTTATGTACTTCATCTATAGTTTCATTTTGGATGATTGCAACTCTATGTTCTTGGTATCTTTTTACATAGCTGGTTTTCTCTAAACTCGAGGTGGCATTTTCCATTGAGTTCTATTTGCAGCAGAATAATTGCTAATCAGTACGAAAGCCTTTCTAAGTACTTGGCCAATTCACTTAAATGCACTCGTTAGGTGTGTTACTGCTTTGAACTGAGATACTATTCTCCTTTCTTGGGGGCTACTTTAAGTTTGAGTTCGGGGGTGGATCCTGAAATGAATGCTTATCCTGATTTTGATGTGACATGTTTACCTTGAAATGCTCAAGCCCCTGTTTGAGCCCCATTTTTCTCAAAACTCATTTTCAATCACACATTCTCCCATAAAATAATTTTACACGTAAATCCAAAACTTTTCCCCATTTTCTAATCATACATTCTCCAAAAAACCCACTATTTCAAAACACGTTCCCCCCCAACCAAAAAAAATGGGGGCTCAAACAGGGCTAAAAAATCTAAAGTTTTAGCTGATGCGTCTCTAACTTTTTCTTCTTATACATTTCGTTGATTGGCGGGATTTAAAAAAAAAAATTCATTTATGTACTTCCAGGGTGATGGGACTGGACCTCTTGCTATGCAATCAAGCATGGTACCTGATATTTTTGGGGATCACAGTCATTCTTCTGCTACCAAGGTGTCTTCCATTTATACTAGAAATGAAAATGATGGTGTTAATATTAGCAGATCTCATGAGGTTCCTGGTAAATTGAGTACAGATGGGACAGCTTCAGATGCTGGAAAGAGTGGGGGCTTATCCCTTGATGCTTTAGCAAAAGCCAAGAGAGCTTTACAAATGCAGAAGGAGCTTGCGGAAAGGATGAAGAAGATTCCTTTGGTAAGTTGCCGCTAAGCAAGTTAGCTGTTGGGCATCTTTAGATGCTCAATATCGTCCCTCCTATTTTTTTATTTGTTACATTGGTGAACATAGATGCTGGAATAGCAAGAGATGATGATAAGTTATATACACTTTTCAGTTTTCTGCCATTTCTAAATTGTCCCTTTCCCCTTTGTAGTTGAACAAAACTGCTGGCTCAACAAGAGAGGGTAGTCCACAAAAGGGTCAAAAGGAAGCTGTTAAAGTCCCACCCTCCAGTAAAGGTTTATTGTCAACTCCTGTTGGTTCAGCAACTGAACCAGGTGTTTCTACTGGAGTAAATCCAAGCAGAACTACTTTACCTGCTGTTGCTTCTGCTTCTGTGAACCCACCAAGTGGCTTACCTCATCTAACTGGGCTTACAACGCAAAAATATGAAGCTGTAAAGCGTGCACAGGAGCTGGCTGCCAAGATGGGATTTCGACAAGATCCAGAGTTTGCTCCCCTGATTAATATGTTTCCAGGGAAGATGCCCCCCGATGTTACCATGCAGCCAAAGCCTGCTAAAGCTCCTGTTCTTCGTTTGGATGCCCTAGGCAGGGAAATTGATGAGCATGGCAACGTGGTGAATGTACCGAAAGTGAATAACTTGAGCACCCTAAAGGTATATGCAACCATATTGATTTTTTTTATTTTTCACTTCTTGCTTTTACTTACTCTTCACATATATACCTTACAGGTAAACATCAACAAGCAAAAAAAAGATGCTTTCCAAATTCTAAAACCTGAACTTGAGGTGGATCCTGAGAAAAATCCTCATTTTGATGCAAGGATGGGAATTGACAAGACTAAGCTTTTGAGGCCTAAAAAAATGACTTTCCAGTTTGTTGAGGAAGGCAAATGGTCAAAAGATGCTGAAATCATTAAGCTGAAGGTAATCTTTTTTCTGTGTACTTATTTATGTAATTCCGCTTTTCATTTTTATCATGGTCTGATTGTTGTTTACATCTTCTTTCATAGTCTCAATTTGGGGAAGCAAAAGCCAAGGAATTGAAGGTAAAACAAGCACAGCTAGCAAAGGCAAAGGCAGAGCCAGTTATGAACCCAAATTTGATAGAAGTAGGTGAAAGGATTATCACCAAAGAAAAAAAGAAGGATCCAATTCCCGAGGTGGAGTGGTGGTAAGTTGGCCTTGCGTTTTGACGGGTTTAGGATTTTGGATATTTTGTTTGGACTTCTTTTTTGTGTTGTCTATTGAAAAAAAATGTTTTTAGAAACTTGGTAAGATATTGCAATATCAACTGGAACCATAGCAGATATTATGTACTTCTGTTTGTTGCGCTATTGCTGTTTGAAGCGTTTTAAAAACCTTTACTGGATAGTTTCTTCTGTTGTAAGCAGTGGAATTTTAGGCATATTTGTTACCTTTGTGCGCCAATCTATGCAATTGCAAACACAACCGTAGCTTTATATGTGAGTTTCTCTTTCCCATTTTTTCTCCTGTACGAGGAGAGAAAATAATAATCTTGAAGGGCTGTAAAGATTGTGATCTTTCCTTAAATAGGTCTTGCTGATGGGGAAAGGGTAGAAAAGTTTTTATCCTGTTGTTAGCTGGTTGTCCAATTTGGGACAATAATAAATATCTATTTGATTGTCATGATCACGTGTTTGTGCTTCTCTAATATTTTTTTCTTCTGATTCGCAGGGATGTGCCCTTTCTACAACATGGTAATTACGGTGATATTGCTGATGCTACCGTAACTGAAGATAAAATGAAAATGGAAAAAATTACCATATATGTTGAACACCCACGGCCTATTGAACCTCCTGCTGAAGCAGCTCCTCCTCCTCCTCAACCTTTGAAGCTAACCAAGAAAGAACAGAAGAAACTCCGCACCCAGCGTCGTTTGGCTAGGGAGAAAGAGAGACAGGAGATGATTAGGCTAGGCGTGGTAGAGCCACCAAAACCAAAAGTCAAAATGAGCAATCTTATGAAAGTTCTCGGTTCAGAAGCAACCCAGGATCCCACTAAGCTTGAAATGGAAATCAGAAGTGCTGCCGCTGAGCGTGAACAAGCTCACATCGACAGGAATGTTGCTCGTAAGCTCACTCCTGCAGAGCGCCGTGAAAAGAAAGAGAGAAAGCTTTTTGATGACCAAAGTATGCTGGAATATGTAGTGTCAGTTTACAAGATCTATGATCTATCGCACCCCCAGGCCCGCTTCAAGGTTGACATTAATGCCCGGGAGAATAGGCTGTCTGGATGTGCTGTGATTTCAGAAGGGATAAACGTTGTCGTCGTCGAAGGTGGTGCCAAATCTATCAAGAGATACGGGAAACTTATGCTTAGGAGGATAGATTGGACTGCTACCGTCGAGAAAGAAGAGGAGAATGAAAATGATGACGAGGATAAACCTGCGAATAAATGTGTGCTTGTCTGGCAGGGGAGTGTTGCTAGACCAAGCTTTAATAGATTTTTCGTCCAAGACTGCAGAACTGAAGCTGCTGCATACAGATTCTTTTCAGATCATGGGGTTGCTCATTATTGGGATCTTGCCGTTAATTTCACTGAGGAACAAGATTGATCTGATAGTTCATGTTGAATCTACATGTCTACATGAATGAATAACTGAAATTTCTACTTTTTGAGGTACAATTTTGTCGTCATTCATAACCACAATGTACTGGTTAAGAGTTCTAATTGTGATATACTTGCTTCGACTTACATGATAAAATTTTAGAAACAAAAAACCAAACGTTGTATCTTGTAGATTATATTACATGTACTCTTTTCTTTTCCCTTTACTGAATTCTGCTAAATTTTCATAATAATAGATGACTATGTTTTAGTACATCTGATTGGAATTTGATACTTGTGTTTCCATAATGCTTACAACAGAGGTAGTTTCTAGTCAGTTATTCCAGGCCTCTATTTCTAGTCTTTCTAATTGTCAGTGTCATTGTGTACTGTGTCAAACTGTCAAAATTCTTTTGTTTTCCTTACAGGGTTATGCTACAAGTATCTAATTTTTACCTAATGAATGCCAAAATGGCCAAATGGCGTTCCCCCCACAGGGGTGCCCCCCAATAGAGTGCCGCAATTTGGCCATTATGGCACCCATTAGGTAAAAAATTATGTACAAATAGAATTTTCCTTACATTATATGCCCATTGATGTGCAGCATACTTCATTCAGTGCCAACACGTGGCAGAATTTCAGTGCCATCTTGCATTAAGACCATATCATGCTAGCTATATGCTTGTGGTAAATAATGCACTGGGATATGTTACGAAATAATGGCATTAGATATTATGGTTTGAAACCTGCAGTAGGATGTTAACTGTACAGAGGACTTTATTGTTTCTGCACTTGGCCCTATGAGATCCGTTCCTGAAATGTGCACTAAGATGATCAAAAACATGGTAGTATACGTAAAATAGGAATAGCATGTTCGGTAAGAAGGTTGGATAACATTGGAAATATTGCTGAGCTGTTTGGTATAAGGTTTGGATAGCATTGGATACATATTTATTCAACGGGTGCTGATTATACGAGGGAGGTCGCACTGCTACCCAAGAGAAGATGGAAAAACAAAAAGCTGCAAATAAGAGGGAATATGCAATCTTGTTCTTCATTGAACTAAGATTTTGTTCTGCCAATATATGGGTACTAGCAAAGAAACAAGAATAGGTTCGAGTTTAAAGCATCTTGAATTCAAGTATTGCATCCGTCATCCATGAAGACTGCATATGCACATCTTGGTTGAGATCTTCAAGGAGTCCCTACAGCAAAATTGAATTGAAATACACTCGATCTTATGCCTCATTCGACGAGGCTTTAAGCATCAGCAATGTGGTAGACAATGTGGCATACAAATAATAAACCAACTCAGGCGAGCACTTCACATCACTGTCCTACCTGACCTAATTGAGGCCATTAAATTTAAGTAGTCAAAGTGACGCGCTACCTGAGACAAGGTGCCACAACCTAGTGCAGTGCAATTCTGAAGAGATTTGCCTTTAAATCCACAAAAACATCTTCTCGCTTCACCTCTTCCGAGAGATCTTCCAGACAAAATCTCATGAGTGATGGATTGATGTGCAATTCCAAAGAGATTAGCCTTTAAACCCAGAAGACATCTTCCCGCTTCATCTCTTCCTAGAGATCTTCCGTCCAAGATCTCTTGAGTGATTGATTGATTTGATCTCTCTGCGTGAGACACATATCAGTCAACTTGTTAGTTTACTTTTCAGATGTCAAACTTAAGCTATAGGGTGATCACTTTTCAGAATCATTAAATGCCCTCTGAACTTGGGATTGCGAGTGACTCATAGAAGAAGACACTTGACTGTTATGATGAGGCCATGTGTCTTTCATCCAACGTAATCACTTCGTCTCTTCTACTATAAAAAATCATATTTAGTGTAATTTGAAGCTAATACAATTTTACACTCTCAATTGTATTATTACTCACTTTTATTGTTTTCTCAACAACCCGACACCCGTACACATACTTGTGGCTCATGTCTTCCATTTATCCCACACCCAAATATACAAGTTGACTAATTTAACCGTCGAAGTGCTTGCGGCCTCCTTCCCAACCACCGGAGAAGACCACGTGCTTTTAACGGCTTGTTCAAATGTGAAGGAGCCTTACGTGTGGACGTAAATGGGGGCAAAAATCTGTTGGCTACGTCGTCGGCCAAAAATCGAGGTCAACACTCGAGAAATCCCCTGTGGTAAGCAGAAATATCATTAATCTCATTGCTTCAGTAAAAGGGAAGCTTACTCCTCATTCTGTGGGTAAGTAATTCTTTACTTCAAAATGGTTGAGAACCGAAGGATGCGTGAGGGCAGCTCGGAAAAGAATGATCAGGTGAGTTTATTGGGAGTGCTTCCTTTTACAATACACCATTAGATCATCTCCACAATGCAACAATGTGGATTGTTATACGTGTGACAAGCAAAATGAGGGATGGAGAGAAGAACATCTCTAATGGGATTGTGAATTGATAAAATTGTGAGTCATATATACAAGAGAGAGAATATGAGAGTGGAAATAAATTATAAATAAATAAATAAATGAAGATTGTCTAGCACATATCCTCCATTTCATCGCTTTCCTTTCACATTGATAAACCAATGCCCCATCTTTCTTTGGTGAGTTGCAAGAGGTTTTTTTTATAGGAATAGGTAAGACAATGTGATTGGGAGGAATTCGAGATCGGTCATCAAGAGGGTAGTGGATGAAAATGACGGCCAGTAGAGATGACAACTAATGGAGATAGCTTTCTTGTATTTTGGAATGATGTGGCACAATTTTTAGTGAAATCTACAAATCCACTGGAGATGCTCTTAGGAAGCTCTCCCTAGATGAATGTCAAGACCTAGCTCAAGAGCGAAGCCTCAATTTCTTATACAAAATTTCACTGGAATTTGTTAAGCCCATGTTTGAGCTCTATTTTTTGCTAAGAATACATTTTTTAATGGTAGATTGATGGAGAATGTGTGCTTAAAGAATAAAGAAATTTTTTGAATTTACTGGAATTTGTTAAGCCCATGTTTGAGCTCCATTATTTTATTGAAGAATGTATAATTGAAAAGACGATAAGGAAAAATATATTTTGAAAATAATGAGAATCAAATGAGGGCAATATAGACAAATAATGCATGCCGCCACTCGAATGAGTTAAGGAAAAAATGGTCTTTTAAACTCTTTAGCTCGTCTTATTGACCTTATCAAGATCATTTTCATTTTTTAAGTTTTTACAACATACTTAATGACATGAATTAGATGTCCTTCGAACTGCTCAATCATTTCTCATGCCGTGCATGGAACATAACGTTTGATATTTTTATGATCCTAATCTCCAATAGAAAATTTAAACCTATAGAATTCAATTTTTATTAGTGACAAATGTTAAGTGGAGAAGAGTAAAGCTAAAATGCTAACATCAAACTTTGTAAAAATTGAATTCCTTTAATTGCCATGTGGCTGATGGGCAATCTTGGTTGTGTGGCCTTTAAGAATGCAAAGGTTAATCTCTTTGTTTTATCTACAGTTTCTACACTCTTCCTACTCCTGCAAGTGTCTCACATTACACTTCAAAACCAGCCAACTTTGGCCTACCACTCAAAGCTCTCCTCTCTAGAATCACTTCTCAGCTGTGGCTAACTTGCAATGAAATGAATTATTACTAGTTGCAATACAATAAATTGTAGAAATAAAATTTATAGACTGATCGAGTCTTGTGACATCACGATGTCCTAAAGTGAAATTGTCCATCGATAACTGCTGCGACATCTGTGGACAATCACCTCCAGAATACAATGATCAAATAAACCAATTGTACAGCAATCACAAATGATTTTCAGAACTCTCAAGTGTATTCCAGAAAATATGAAAAATGAGTATAATATTTTTTTTTCTTCAATAGAAAGATACAATTTCGTTTTTTTTTCCTAATGTCCAGATGGGTGTTTATATATGCAAAAAAAAAGATGAAACTACCTCCACCATGATCCAATATTATTTGCAGTGGTAATGAGTTGTTAATACTTGGCTGTTGGTAATGACGGGTCCCCTGCCGCATTTATTTATTTATTTTATTTTTTATGCATTTAGTTAGTAAATATTATTATTATTTTCAATTTGTTAGAACAGCTCATGTTCTCTTTAAAAATGATGGTAAATCTTTTATTTTTGTTTAATAAAAAAAATTTAAATTTAAAATTAACTTTAAACGGGACGGATAGCAAGATGTGGGCTATGTTTTTCATGTTTATCTTGTACCTACTTCTAGGTGCCTCCATCTAGTTTACCTCGTTAGACAAGTAATCCTTGTCGCATTAGGGATGAAACCCACATATATCGGATTGAACGAGTTTTTTTTGTCATACATTGAAATAATCGTTTTCCACTAAATGGGAACATGTGTGCACAACTTTAAAACATTGAGAACTCAATGCAATAAATGGTAAGTTGTGGATATGAGTGCCAACATTTACAGAAGGTTTAGCATAAATCATCTCTCTCAAGTAGAGATGTCAAGATGGATGGGCCGACTAGACCATGAAAATCGGTCCAGATCGACTCGAGACCGTGGGCCGACCCGTGATCCGAGCGGACGGTTCATGGGTCAAGGAGGTGTGACCCGCGGGATTTGCGTTGCACTATTACGGGCCGCGGTTAACCCGCTGGCCCGTGAATTTTTTTTTTTAATTTAAAAAAAAGGGGGATCGAAGGATGCAAGATAAAATTATCGACAATGTTGCTGAAGACTTCAAAATTTTTGCAGTTCCTGAAAATTAATTGGGAAACAAATATATAATTTTTGAACAACTAAATTATAGTTAAGATTTAAGTAGGTGTCAACCTAGTTGGGATATACTTAACTATAAATTATAGTAAAAGTAGGTGACAACCTAGTTGGGATGTACTTATGCTATAAATATTTGATAATTGTAATTAGAAATGCATTTAGTTGTTAAATTTGAATTCTATGTAAACATTTTTTGGTATAAATATGAATTTATCATTATGTTCAATTCTTAATTTACATTTAACAAAAAAAAANATAAATAATTCATGTAACATTAAATTTGAATTCTATGTAAATATTTCTTGGTATACATATGAATTTATCATTTTGTTCAATTCTTAGTTTACATTTAACAAAAAAAATATGTTTTGCTATAAATATGAAAAATTCTATATTTTTATAATTTTATTTATACAATAATACGGGCCAAATTGGAACAAATCGGGACCCGCGACCCGCATGGGTCAGCGGGCGGGCTTGTGTTGTAGTCCAAAATTTGTGGACCGACCCGGAACCGGCTCGAAACCCGTAGCGGGCGAGTTTTTTTTTACACGGACCGTTATCGGGCTCATATATTGACGGATCAACCCGACTCGACCCGAATCACTGACACCTCTATTCTCAAGAGCCGGTCCCACGCAAGCAAACCGGCAGTCCCCAATTTCGAATATTAAACCGGCTACGCAGTCGAGCGAGTCGGTCAATATCAATTCGTTTTCAATTTATCCCTGATTGATCAGATCCTTAAACAAATTTCTTAACACTTTAATCCTCCTTGCCTTCTCCAAGTAAATTATCTTCATTAGATTTGTATAACCAGACGTATACAGACACATACACATATAGATATAGATTTTCTTTCCCTTTTGCATATTCAATGGCTCAATACACGCAACAGTTCCTTAGTAGCGTCCTCTCGCAGCGGGGTCCATCGGCGCTGCCTTACGCGGAGGATGTCAAGTGGTTAATCCGCCAGCATTTGGTTGCTCTCACGGAGGCATACCCCTCACTGCAGCCGAAGACCGCCACGTTTACACATAACGACGGCCGCACGGTTAATCTTCTTCAGGCAGACGGAACGGTGCCGATGCTCTTCCAGGGTGTTACTTACAATATTCCGGTTGCGATCTGGCTCATGGAGTCATACCCCCGCCACGCGCCGCTAGTTTTTGTCAACCCCACCCGGGATATGATCATCAAACGCCCCCACGCTTTTGTTTCACCCAACGGCGCGGTTTCAATTCCGTATATTCAGAATTGGGTTTACCCAAGTTCTAATCTTGTTGAATTGGCTCGGAATTTGAGTCACTTTTTTGGCCGAGATCCGCCCCTATATTCGCAGCGCAAGCAGTCAAACCCTAATCCTAGTCCTAATTATGCTAGTAATAATTTGTCCAGTGTAAATTCGTCTATGGGGTCTGCTGTGGCACGGCCAGCAATACCTCCTAGGGTCTATTCACCTTCACCTACACCAACTCCACCTTATGGGAGTGGGAGTGCTTATGGTTCGGGAAGGATAATGGAGGATCCGGCTGAGGTTTTTAAGAAAAATTCTATAAATAAGCTTGTGGAGAGCTTGAATGGCGATATTAGGGAGTTGAGGAAGGCGAGGGAGGCAGAGATGGAAGGACTGTTTAGTGCTCAAGCAGTATTGAGGAAGCGTGAGGAAGAGTTAGCAAAAGGATTGAAAGAAATGCAGGATGAAAAAGAGGGGTTGGAGCAGCAATTGCAGATGGTTTTGATGAATTCTGATGTGTTGGAAGGATGGTTGAGGGAGAATGAGGAGAAAATGGGGAAAAAGGAAATTAATAGTGTGGATGTGGACGATGCATTAGAGCCTTGCGATGCCCTTTCAAAACAGATGCTGGATTGCACAGCATCTGATTTGGCTTTGGAGGACGTGATTTACGCACTAGATAAAGCGGCCCAAGAAGGGGCGATACCATTTGATCAATACTTGAGGAATGTGAGGCTTTTGTCACGGGAGCAGTTTTTTCATCGAGCCACAGCTTCGAAAGTCAGGGCTGTTCAGATGCAGGCTCAGGTTGCCAGTATGGCTTCCAGGGCATCACCACAATATGCGATCTGATTGTCTAGTTCCTGTATAAGCTCATTCATCAGGTGTGCCAGTGCCATGGAGAGTTAATTGAAATATTATATATAGTCTCTTAATGCTCAGCTTTATGTATACATTTCATTGTTGTGTTGCACGGTGGTAGAAATCAATATGTTCTTCATTGGTTTGTAAGAATAGCAAGTTTAAATAAATTCTAATATGATGTTTTTCCTACAAGTGTTCCTTTTATTGAACTTCTTTGTTTGCAGTCTAAATCATATAAAAATTGAACTTTTTATGGAATTTTATATTTTATCATTTGATTATATGCTATCCTATGAGATAGCATCTGAAGTATTTTAAGTGTCAGGTTAGACCTTGTTTAGGAACTGCGGAAGTTTACGCAGTCGTGCAATTCTCAATAAAAAAATTGGCAGAAATTAAGACGACTTACTTGTTTAATGATATTACATTAGGAATAATATTTCTTTGGATACGCATGCTGGCAATTAGTCTAGAATACTCAAATGCGATTAAGTTTGTTTTTATTTTATTTCTTTTTGTCATGGTTTCTGTTGGCAATAGAAAAAAAAAACGTCCTTAACGACATTGGTCTCTCTCTCTTGAATGTATAACTAACTTGTTGAACCTCTTTGCTTTCTTTCTGGGTGCTCTGGGATGTCAATTTATTACTTGAATACGACATTTTGGGGATTGTCAACATGTAGCTGTAGACATGCTTTTAAAGTAAATGAGCATTAAGGTTAGACATGGGGCTCTTTTGGTTAATGACAAAGATTTGTTTTAAGCTAGAAATGTAGGTGACACAAAATTGAGATGACATGATTATCCTATCATGCCAATTGAAAAGACTGGCTTTGTATATGGTTTAGATTTTCTACAAGCCTGATACGAAGAGAAGGGAGCTCAGCTGAATTGGGGGAAAAAGAAGAAGAGGAATCCCAGAAATAGGGAGCAACACAGGCAGTAGAGGAAAGAAAGCAACTATACAGCTCAAAAAGGGCGGGAGCATCGTTTGTTTTTGTCAACTCCTATTTTACGTTTTATTAAGTTACATTAGGAAAAACACGCTTTTGGCTGTTATATTACCTGACGAGAAGAGGTAGAACAGTGTGAATGTTTTTGTGCGTGATTTCCATTTTTTCTCTGTTCTTACCTTCTTCTTTTCTTCTTCTTCAAGTATACTTTCTTAATTTCTCTTAAATTCTCACTATAATCGACACTTTGTTACATATTAATCCATTGGGTGTTGAGTTTTATTCAATTTCTGGTTTATTACTGTGTTTGATTGTGTCCAGGTTGAGAGTTGAAGCTCAACCATAACATTTGGTACGTGAACTGACTATGGCAGAAACTAGAAGCAAATCAAATGAGGAGCACCTTAAGAGATTGAACAAGGAAATATTAGATTTGGGAGTTGTCTTTAAAACAAATGACCACATGCTACAGGGTGTTTGTACTAGACAAGACCTGATGGAACAAATGATGGGAGAAATGAAGGCTATACAGGAGTCTATGGTGTTGATGTTAGCTCAGTTAACTGGGAGTAAGGCTGATGGTAAAGAAAACAAGTAGAAGGATATGGATCACCATCTCAAACCAGTGGGGGTATCCTTAGAAGAAAGGAAATTCATTCTGGTATCTTCACAGGAAACAGAGAGGCTAGGATGGTTACCAAACTACCCAAGATAGACTTCCCTTATTTTAATGGAGAAGGGCCCAGAGAGTGGCTGAGGAAGGCAAACAAGTATTTCCAGATCCATCAAGTAGAGGATGAAATGAAGTTGGGCATAGTTGAGATGTATCTCAAAGGAAAGGCAGACATATGGTTTCATGGCTTTATCTCCAGCCATGATTGGGGCATATTTTCCTAGGAGCTCTGCAGGAGGTTTGCAGAAAACATGGGTGAAGAAGTGATAGAAACCTTTAGCAAACTGAGGCAAAGAGGAACAATTACAGAACATCAGGAACAGTTTGAAGAATTGAAATCCCAGGTGATGATTTCCCTACCTCACTTACCAGAATCCTACTATATTTCAATATTCACCAGTGGTTTGAGGGATGAGATCAAATCCATGGTTAAAATTATGCAACCCCCAACCTTAGCTAAAGCCTTCGAGATTGCTTTACTTCAAGAAAGTACCATCATAGCCCTTAATAGAGGTCCAAAAAACTTCAAAGCATATCCCCAAACAAAATGGTCTCACTCCAGTCCTAGACCAAATAAAACTACAACTAAACCTACACCCTACACTGAACCAAACCCAAAGAACTCCACCAACCCACTGAAATTCAAATCTATCACCCGCTCTGACTTCCAGACAAAAAAGGAGTTAGGACTGTGTTATAAATGTGATGAAGTATATTAGGGATCATGTGTGCAAAAATAAGATGCCCAATTTCATATTGGTGGATGAAGAGATAAAAGGGGAGTTAGATGAACCTCCAGGGGAGAAAGAGGATCAGAAGGAGAAAGGGGAACTAGAGGAGATGATGGAAATCTCCATCTATGCATTGATGGGCTGCAACAGAGCAAAAACCACCAGGCTAATAGGGATGATCAAAAAGAGAAAAGTGTCTATATTAATTGATAGTGGAGTACCCACAGTTTTCTTGATGAAACCTTGGCAAAAAATATCAACTGTTGGATGCAGCCAGCAACACCTACTTCAGTTACTGTGGCAGGAGGTGAAAAACTCATCTAAGGCAATTTGTAATCCATTGACATGGAAGATGCAAGACCTGGAGTTTCAATACCAGCTGAGGGTATTGAAATTAGGAGGCAGTGATATGATTTTGGGGGTGGATTGGCCGAGTCAGTTCAACCCTGTGTTATTTGATTTTCTGAGAGGCAACATTACCTTTACTTATAAAGGTATAGAGATGGAACTCCAGAACGAAGTCATTAAAGAGGAATTCCACATGATGATTGATACTAGAGAGGATTGTTGGTTCAAGAACCAAGTTTATGGAGTGGTGGCACAAATCACAGCCATCACTGAGAAAGAGACAGAGGCCATCCCTGCTGAACTTAAGGCTGTTGTAGATCAATTTCCCATGGTTTTCTTAGAACCCAAAGGATTACCGCCTTCTAGGTTCAATGACCATCATATTTCATTGAAAGAAGGGGCTCAGCCCTTTAAAATCAGCCCTTACAGGTGCCCATACATTCAGAAAGCAGAAATTGAAAGGATGGTTAAGGTGATGAGAGAAAGTGGGATAGTACAACCAAGCAACAGCCCTAATGCCTCACTTGTGTTATTGGTCAAGAAGAAAGATGGGACATGGAGATTTTGTGTTGATTATAGACAGTTGAACACCCTCACAGTCAAGGACAAGTACCCTATGCCCTTAATTGATGAATTGCTGGATGAATTTAAAGGAGCAAAGTGGTTTACAAAAATCGACCTAAGAGCAGGATACCATCAAACCAGGGTGGCTGAAGAAGATGTCCACAAGACAGCTTTTAGAACTCATGAGGGTCTTTATGAATTTAGGGTCATGCCATTTGGGCTTACAAATGCCCTTGCTACTTTTCAATGCCTAATGAACGAAGTATTCAAGGAGCATCTTAGGCAGTACATCTTGGTATTTTTTGACGATATACTGGTATACAGCCCAGACTTGAAGACTCATTGTAAACATGTTGCTGTTGTCTTGGAACTTTTAAAACAACACCAATTGTATGCTAAGGGGAGCAAGTGCTCTTTTGGCCTATCTAGCATACAGTACTTAGGCCACATTATATCTGCAGAGGGAGCATCAGCAGATCCCTCTAAGATAGTGGCGATGCAGGAGTGGCCTAAGCCAGCCAATGTTAAACAGTTGAGGGGATTTCTTGGCTTAACTGGGTATTACAGGAGGTTCGTAAGGAGATATGGAGCCATAGCCAAGCCACTAACTGAATTGCTAAAGAAGGAGAATTTCCATTGGGGGAAGGCGGCTGAATCAACTTTCCAAGAATTAAAGGATGCTATGAGTACTATCCCAATACTGGCTTTACCAGATTTCTCCATCCCATTCATTGTGGAAACGGATGCATGCTATGGGGGGTTAGGTGCAGTGTTGATGCAGAACAAGAAGCCAATAGCCTACCTAAGCAAGGGAATAAGCAACAGGAATTTGGGGTTATCAATTTATCAGAAGGAATTTTTAGCTCTGGTGACTGCGGTAGGAAAGTGGAGGCACTATTTAGGTCACCACTTTATCTTTAAGACAGATCATTAGTCACTCAAGTACTTACTTGAGCAAAGGATCACTACTCCATTACAGCAGAAGTGGCTGTCTAAACTCTTAGGATTGAGTTATGAAATACATTATGAGAAGGGTATTGATAACAAGGTGGCAAATGCCTTGTCCAGGAGAGAAGAAAAAGGGGCTGAATGCTTGGCAATCACTGAGGTCACTCCAATGTGGGTTGAAGAGGTAATAGCTAGCTATAAAGGAGATGAAGAAGCAGAAGGTAAAATCACTGCTGTGCTACTTACTAAAGACATGAAGCCAGATTACCTGTTCTGGAAGGGACTTCTCAAATACAAGTCAATGATGTATATTGGTACTGGGGGAGGAGTAAGGAAGAAACTGATTGCAACCATTCACTCATCCCAGGAAGGGGGACACTCAGGAATACAAGCAAGTATACACATGGTTAAGCAATTCTTCTTCTGGCCTGGAATGAACAAGGACATTAAACAGGAGGTGTTGGAGTGTGACACGTGCCAAAGGTGTAAAGGGGAGCATGTAACTTACCCAGGATTACTTCAACCCCTACCAATTCCACAATATGATTGGAGCCATATTTCCATGGACTTTATTGAAGGGCTACCTACTTCTGGATCAAAGAACGTGATATTGGTTGTGGTGGATAGGTTCACCAAATATGCTCATTTCTTAACCCTCTCACATCCTTTCACAGTCCCAACCATTGCCAAGTTATTCATGGATAACATCTACAAGTTGCATGGAATGCCTCAAAGCATTGTTACGGACAGAGATAAGATATTTACCAGTGGGTTCTGGCAGGCATTGTTCAAACACCTGGGGGTCAAATTGCAGTTAAGCACAGCCTACTACCCACAAACTGATGGGCAGACAGAAACACTGAACCAATGCCTTGAAATGTACCTAAGATGCATGGTTTACAAGCAACCAAAACAATGGATTAAATGGATTAGCCTAGCTGAATGGTGGTACAACACTACCCTGCACACCTCTATTCAAATGACACCTTTTGAAGCCTTATATGGCATCAAACCCCCACAACTAGCCTTGGGACCCTATCAGCAAACTAACATTGCTGGAGTTGAAGATATTCTGCAAGAAAGGCAGAAGATCGATAAAATGCTAAGGGAGAACCTTGCCGAAGCCAGTGCCAGGATGAAGCATTAAGCAGATCAACATAGAAGTGAAAGGGAATTCCAAGTTGGGGATTGGGTATATTTAAAGCTTCATCCATATGCTCAGCAAACTGTAGCTAGGAGATCCAACAGGAAGCTATCTGCAAAGTATTATGGCCCTTACAAGGTAGTGTAGATGGTTGGGAAAGTAGCCTATAAACTGGAGTTACCCGCTGCATCCCAAATCCATCCTACATTCCATGTCTCGTTACTAAAGAAGAATGGAGAGAGAGGTTCGCCTATATGATCTTCCGAAACATTACACAGGAGTTGAGGACCTCGTGTAACCATTGCAGGTCATTTCTCCTAGGTTAATCAATAAAAAGGGTAGAGCCCGTTCTCAATAGCTAATACACTGGGAGGATTCTAATCCAGAGGAAGCTACATGGGAGGATTAAGAAGAAATTCAAGCCAAATTCCCAGACTTCCAACCTCGGGGACAAGGTTGTTTTAAGGGGAAGGGATGTTACGAAGAGAAGGGAACTCAGCTGAATTGGGGGAAAAAGAAGAAGAGGAATCCTAGAAACAGGGAGCAACACAGGCTGTAGAGGAAAGAAAGCAACCATACAACTCAAAAAGGGCGGGAGCATCGTTTGTTTTTGTCAACTCCTATTTTACGTTTTATTACCTGACGAGAAGAGGCAGAACAGTGTGAATGTTTTTGTGCTTGATTTCCATTTTTTCTCTGTTCTTACCTTCTTCTTTTCTTCTTCTTCAAGTATACTTTCTTAATTTCTCTTAAATTCTCATTGTAATCGACACTTTGTTACATATTAATCCATTGGGTGTTGAGTTTTATTCAATTTTTGGTTTATTACTATGTTTGATTGTGTTCCAGGTTGAGAGTTGAAGCTCAACCATAACAAAGCCCTTGTTATGGATATCAAATTAGTACTAATTTTCTATATTTAGGTTTACGGAAATGACTGTACTTGTTTTATTGCTCTTGTGGGAGGTAGTTTACAAAGAGTGCATTCTTAAGATGCTTGTTTGATCCCCCAAATATCTCCAATTTCATGCGTGCTAGCCTGATATTTTTCTTGCTGCACATGGTCGGAATGTTCTTATTTTCTATTTTTATTTTCTTTTAGCTTAAGATCTGTTCTGAAATCTCAATTTTAGCTCATTTGAAGTGAGTGCTACATTCTGGTCATTGATTGAAATTTAAGTTTGGAACTGTGCTATGTATTTTCCTAGGCCTTGGTTTCATTCAAGGAATCTCTTATGGCTCAATTAGCATTTGGATTTTGGTAATAGTTCCTTCTTGTACTCATTTATACCATTTCTATTGACTAACTGATTAGGATATGTATAATGGGGATTGCTGAAGATAGTGGGAAAGCTGTTTCATAACTCAAAGTGAGATGGCTAGATTCTACACAATAATTTGATTTGTCTTGTCATTTTTTAGTACAATTCTGCTGGGAAATATTCATTAAACTCTGAAGGATATGTATCTGAAATTTGTTGTTTACATATTTGTTGCACACATCTCTAATGTGATATTGTATGAAGGAATGTGGTTGAAATTTTGGATGCATTAGATTTTTGAGAGAATGTACACATTGCTATGAGAAGGTTAACCATTTCTTCATATCTATCACACTGCCTTAACTCCCTTCAGTTCTCTGTCACCCGTCCATGTTGCAAACACTGTAAGAGTATCTGTGTGTCTGTAAGGTCTTTAATTTGCTCTTAAGCGTGTTATCGATATCATTGCTTTAGAAACTTGTCTGAGGCTTATGGTGCCCCACATGAGACTTCCATTAAACAACTCTAGAGCTTGTGCCTTGTGTTCCATTTGTCCAGGTTTACACCTCTATTTATTTAGGCTTACATCACAAGGCTAAGTCTCATGGCCTTTGTGGTGGGGCTCTTGTTTTTCTATCCTTTTTGAGCTTTTATTGTTAGCTTTGGTCCTTTTTGGCTATTTTAAGCCTCAGGGCGACTGTGGTGTGCTCCAATGTCTTGCCAATTTTTGGGGTTTTAATTATTGGCCTTAGCTTTTTAAGCTATTTTTTCTTTTTGTTTTTTGTGGGCTAAATGTTTTATGGATTTCTTTTGTGCCTTTACATGGAAGGGGAAGGGGAAGCCACAATTACAAGTGAATAATGATAACAAAGAATACAAAGACAGACGTGTTTGAGGATTTTCTTAAAGATTGTGTTAGTAGAGATGATATTGGCAGTTTCTACGTCTAGTATTATATTAAAATATTTCATAAATATTTACTACATTTAAAAAATTATTAATTTCTTTGTTGATATACATTTCATGTTGCTTCCAAGTTATAGTCTTAATTTTGTTTTATTATAGATTTATAGATAATTTTATCGATTATTATGAGCATATTTTTGTATTTTTCCGTTGTTTTGAATGATTTTATTGGTTTGTGTTGAGGCTTATGCTTTGCCTCGGTGGCAACACACTTTGATACCTGATTGATCCCACTTTTAGACATTGATGATATCAAACTAGTACTGATTTTCTATTGGTTATTGGAATATGATCATATTTAGTGGGTGTTTGATGGAGATTAAAATTTGATTTTTAGTAGATTGTGATAAAAGTTTTTTAAATGTGTGGTTGAAAAGCTATGGGATCCATAAAATATGTAGTTAATAATAATTATTTGACTTTGACTTATATTAAAATTTGATTTTTAATTTGAAACAAACATGGCTTTAGTTTTTCTCGAGAGATTGCTTAACCAAGAGCTGTAGTTTTGAAAAAGTACTTAATGTTCTCCCTAATATCTATAGTTGTAAGCGTCGTGACTCGATAGTTATCCAGCTATACATTATTTGAACACATCTTATCTTCTGTTAGATCCACATTCTTAAAAAAAAAAATCATTCTTTCAAAATTCATTTTCAATCACATTTTTCAACAAAATAAAAATTACACGCAAATCCAAAACTTTTCCTTATATTTTAACCACATTTTTCATCACATCACATCATAAAATGTATTTTTTTTCTCAATAATATGTATCAAACGCCCATTATATTTTGTTCTTATTCTAGGTTAAGATTTGTATTGAACTTTCATTTTTAACTTGTTAAGCGTGTGCTATCTTCTTCTTTTTATTGAAATAATTGTTTCTAGGAATCTCCGATGGCTCGGTTAACTGTTGGGTTTTGGTAAGAATTCCTTATTATCATCGTCTTTACCTTTCTATGGACAAATAAGTCAGGATACACATAATTGGGATTGCTGAAGATGGTGGGATTTGTTCTGTAGGAGATTTTATGTAAAATAATCGAAAAGTTTGATGGCTTCTTAGACTTAAATAATGTACTTGTATGGCAAATATAAGGTGGATGCAAGTTTCTTGGGTGAGCTACATATTTTGCATGAGGATGGATGATATCAATATTGTACTTGGAAAAAATAGGCTCAGTGATATTGTTTCTATTGTGTATCAGATTTTACAGAGACGCTCCTTGATTAACTCGTCTCTGTTTTTCTTTAATTGGGATTCTACCAAGCTATAAGTATCTAATTGAAAGCAAAAGGAAGATTAGGGTGGGAATTCAGGAAGCAGAATAGAACATGGGGAATGTTGATTGCTCATGGTGTGATTTATAAGTATTGTCTACTTGTACGAATGTATCTGACTATAATTGATCATTCATGTTTTTTTTTTTTTTTTTTTTTTTTTTTTTTT
>CAIGRB010165058.1:41714-63832 GCA_903798255.1 Fraxinus quadrangulata
ATTGTGGCTCAACCTCACAATTTCAGTCTGGTCTTGACGTAGCCCATTTTTCGGAGAGTTACTTCCTCGGAGCTTAATGCCTACAATTTAAGTCTAGCCCATAATTTGAGTTTGGATTCAGAGTTTGTGATGGAAGAATAGCTATGCCTTCTCAATTGTATTTGGAAGATCCAACAGAACATGGCTTCAAGTTTAGAAGGAACTCGGTATTGGTAAGTCATAGGTCTAAGTTGCTCTTTGTCCTTTACCAATGTAGGCCTGTACGAGAGACTTGCTTGCTAGGGTAAAAGGTAAAATTTGAAGATAGATTGGCTTTTCAAAGATTCTTTTTTTGATTTAAGAAGAAAAGTTACTATGGAATTTTAATATAACTTTTGCTTTTTATCGACCAATACCTCGATTGGTTGCTTTTTATTGACCAATACAAAGGATATAACTTTTTCTTTTTATCGACCAATACGAAGATTGGTTGCTTTTTATTGACCAAGACAAAGGATATAACTTTTGCCAACATGATTGGTTGCTTGAAAGATAAATGAATAATGTTATGTGAGGAAATTTAATGAACGCTTATTGAACTTTAAACGTATTACTACTTACTCATCTTTCATGAATTATCTAATGTTCACGTATCTTTTCATATAATTATCTATCCACCATTCATTTAACTCTCATATTTTCAAATGGATGAAAAAAGACGTGTAAATAGAAATCAAACGTGACAAATACATGTCGTTAAATCTTGCATCATATAACTCTCATATTTTCAAATGGATGAAAAAAGACAAGTGTAAATAGAAATCTGACGTGGCAAATACGTGTCGTTAAATCTTGGCAACCTAGAATTTTTGCTCAACCATTTTCACGACATTTCTCTCCTAAAACCCTTTCTTGAACCCGCGACATTTGAAATCAAATTTCCTTCTTCAAAATTGGCCCTTGAAATAGCGTGGCATTTATGTCGTCCATTTTTTCGACAGGTGACAACAGTGCATCGCCGACTAGGTCATTGTGTTATGTTTAGACATTTTTATTTATTTTTATGCATATGTTTCGTTTAAACTCGTTTAACTTGAAACCTTCACTCCCTGTAAAGTATTACGCTTTTTAGAACACCGTATACATACGGATTGACTTTTTTATTTTTATTATGTTTTGAATTTGATGACTTTTTTTATTCTAAACTTTTTTATTTTCTCATATATTTATTTTAGTGACAAATAACAAGCCATAAAAATATCATGTAATTTATTTATTTTTATTTTATTATTTATTTATTTTAGTGACAAATAACATGCCATAAAAATAATTTAACGATTCGATTATTATAACAAATCGGATCAGATTATTATCTGATCAGATAGTTATCGATGATGAGAATGTGATGACTGTGAAAAGATTGAAGAATTTGAAGAAAATAAATATTTTTTTGGATTACTTGTTTTGACAATTTTACACATTAATTAAGTATCATTTGAATCAAAATTTTATTTCAACATTGACTGGCGATTTTATGGATGAAATGCGTGAAATGGACAAACGTTGTAATTATATGTAAAGATTAGGGACATTGTCAGCAAAAATTAAAAGTTTTGGTGTAATCTGCAACAAAATGAAAGGTTTGGGACCGGCGCTTCAATTTTTTCGAGTCAAATTACTGTAGTAACATTGACTGACGATTTTTCAGACGAAATTCAAGGTTTGGGACCTACGTTGCAATTACATATAAATGTTTGTGACTTCGACCACAAAATTAAAGATTTGGGTGTAATCTGCAACAAAATAAAAGGTTTGGGATCGCGACTGCAATTTTCCCAAGGTAGAATTATATGATTAATTTAATTGTCTCTTATTTAATATCACTAAGGCGCCATTTAGACCAGTGTTTAACATCAATAGTGTTAAATAAAAGAATAATGTTATTTAACTCTATTGAGATTATGATCCCAACTTACATGACGTTAATGTGACATTAAATTATAAGTTAGAAGAAATGTTCAATTAAATGACTTATTTAATTTAACATATCATTTAATGCCACGTAAATTGGAGTTATTACTCCAGTAAAACTAAATAGCATTACTCTAAATAGAATTACTCAAGATAAATTGGTCCACATCAATACCAAGAGTGCTCTATGTGACATTGACATTAAAAAGATAAATTAATGTAATTTAAAAAGGAAAATAGTTGTACTAGGACCTTAATTTATGCTAATCCTTTAAAAAAAAAAATTAATCTTCCCACTAAGATGATGGCTCCATCACCTTTTCGAAAAGTAGAATATCCCCGAAACCTGCTGGAATTCGCTTTGTTTTATCCATTTATTCTTAATTGCATAACTTTACAATTGCATTCAATCATTGCAAGTAGGACTCCGGAGCTTGATTTTCTTTTGATTACTATTGCCCCTTTGTACAATGCAAATTTTATGATGGAATTAACAAGTAGACAAACAATAAGATGTGTGATTTAGTGCGTTACGTATGAATAATGCTATTTAGCACCAATCTAAGTGTCATCATGTCATTGATTCTAACAAATGAGTCATAAATTCTTGTATTTATTTGAACCTATAATTTAATGATACGAGTGATGTCATCTAAACCAATGTTAAACATTAGTGGTGTTGGATAGCATTACTCGTTACGTAATGTTTATTCCTATTTTTATTTTAAGTTTTAAATCTCCTCTAAGTGATTGATTTTTTCAACAAGAAAGTCCACACGAAAGAGTTAGGTGACGCATACTAAAGACATGTAATATAAAGACTCAGTGTTACTACAAGTCTCATCTAAGTAATCCTAACTTCGGAGTTTGAGTTGGTCACAAGAATTTTTGTGCTTTCTTTCGAACCCCTCTTATTATATGAGCTGGCTTCATAAGAGCTTGGTAAGGTAGTAGGATTGAACCACAAGAAACGGGCAGTTATAATTAGATTTCTCCAGTTAAAATCGTGTCTCCTAGAAAAGTGGGACATGGCAAAAATGGAGTGTGATTGCCCACCCCTTTACAAATCATCCTCTTCTCCATGTTTACACCCATCCTAAGCTATATTTAACCTCTCCTACTGCACAGAGCTACAACCTGATTCCCTTAACCCCTTCTTCGATATTCAAAAATGCCAACCTTTTTGCATCTATTTTTCCTCTATTTGTGCACAGTTTTCTACTTTTCAAGTTAGTTTTCTATTCTGCAGGCTCTGTGTGTGTATGTGTGCGCGCATAATGATCAGTTGGGACATAGAAACTATTTGTTGCTCTTTTATCTTCTATCTGTATTCTTCTTGAAAGAAACTAATTTTCTGGTCATGTTTTGAGATTTTCTAATTTGTTTATGCTTGCAGATGGAACTCAACTGATTGTCATGAACAATTGCAAGGAGCACGTATGGCCTGGAATTCTTGGCACCGTTGGCCACCAAACTCTTCGAGATGGTGGTTTTTATCTCTACTCCGGGGAACAAGTCGTCCTGGACGTCCCCGAAAGGTGGTCGGGAAGATTATGGGGTAGACTGGGCTGCTGTTTTGACAAAGACGGTAGAGGCTCATGCCAAACAGGCGACTGCGCTGGGAAACTACATTGCGAGGGCACTAGCGGAGTACCTCCTGCTACCATTGTAGAGATGACTCTAGGAACCCCTACAAATCCAATGCATTACTATGATGTGAGTTTAGTTGATGGTTTTAACCTTCCAGTCTCTATGATCCCGACAGGTGGTGGTGTAGGGTGCGGTGTGGCAGCATGTGAGGCTGATTTGAACGTTTGCTGCCCATCGAATTTGGTGGTGAAGAAAGAAGGGAAGGTGGTGGGATGCCGGAGTGCCTGTTTGGCCACTGGGGAAGCTAAATACTGTTGTACAGGGGAATTTGCCAACCTGAACACTTGCAAGCCTACAGCTTTCGCGCATCTGTTCAAGGCCATTTGTCCCAGGGCTTATAGTTATCCATATGATGAATCGACTGGACTTAAGACATGCAGAGCACCGCAATATGTTATCACCTTCTGCCCTCCCAATTAACGGATAAAGGTAGATTGAACAATACTTGAATGTACAAAGGAAGAAAAAGAGATTAAAATCTCTTGTATTGTATTGTTCAGTCATTTTTAATTCTATGTACCCAGCGTGCCTTTGATGTTTATGAAGTGTTGATTTGGTAATCTAGTTGGTTTATGGCAAAGATGAATGATGAAATTGCCTCTTCTTGGGCTTAAAATTGTGATTATCACTCTGTTTTTTACTTGGGTTTCAAGCACGTAATGGAATCACAAAAAATGATTCGCTTAGTCAGTTCCAAATTTATTGAGAAAAATGTACGCCAACCTTGAAATCTGAATACTTATTTGAGTTTTAGACTAATTGAATTGCTCATTTGAACCTTACGCTTGTTTGAGGAGTAAGGTGTATATTAGGGAAGATAAGTTATTCTATTTGAAAAAACAGAAAAAAATAAATAAAGTAAATTACTATCGACACATTAGAAGAGCTTAAAGTAAGCATCAGAACATTACACTTTCCTCCTCTTTACAACCTCAACTTGTACAGTAATGCTTATCTCCTTTGAAGGGTTATCAGGTATGTTCACCACCTGGGCGTTAATAACCTGATTCTAGGTATATCCTTGAACTAACAATTTACAACTTTAGGTACAACCAACATGATGTATTTTAAATTAGCTCAATCCAGCTGAAAGCTGAAAGGAACCAAAGGCCGACATGAAAAAGGAAACCAAGGCTCTCACGAGTCTCTGTTAGCTGTACACTTCCAGTTCCTATGAATTCAAGCGGAAGATGAAGACAGGATGCTGATCCTCTTTTCTGCAAGATATGCAAGTAAACATTTCCAATATCAAAAACTAAGTGGGCTATGTGGGCATTTATTATCAAGAAGAGGTGACACAAGAGTTGGAATCCCAAAATGCAAGTGCAATATCAGTTGTCATTTTACTAGCAAAACCATCAAAACTGTCGACTTTGTAAAGGATCCGTGATCTTAGCTCTAAACTCATGGACACACAGCTAGCCAAACAGCACAAATCAGGACACGTTTGATGTAAATATGTTGTTATACCTTGTATATTAATTTACTATTAATAAGCCTCCTAGAATAACTTTAACTGATCTATATATATATATTGTAAGGTTAAACCCCAACCTTGGGAGTTGCCCACCGCCCCACCCCTAGAGCATTGTGGAGGAGGTAAATTGCGGGATGTGCCTCAGCAGGTCAGAGTATAAGAGCTGCCATACTGGTGCCCACAAAGAGTCCAATTCCAAACCTTGTAAGAGGCAGGAATCGAATCCTCACACTGCGGCTGCCAGCTCAGCAGAGACTACCTCACTCTTGTCCTTTGCACCACTTAACTATGCCCTGGAGGCTATATATATTTATTGTAGCTCTCATTGTAATCTGTGCATGAAGTCAAAATTAATTTTAATATATATAAAACATGTTTACACCACAATAGTTATTTCTCTTTATGGTATCAGAGATTCTGACTCTAATGAGTACGATCCGCTCGCTTCCGCCATGACTTCTCCGGTTGTTTCTCACCCCACTGGTGGTCATACCTCTGACAATGAACAACCTTTAATTTCCATAAACACTAGCCAATTACAGCGCCTGACTACCTCTAGCTACCCAACTTGGCGTGCTTCTTTCTCTTCTCTTCTTTTTGCATACAATCTTATGGGATACCTTGATGTAGCTCTCCCATGTTCGACCGTGCCTAGCAAAATTACTTCAGCAGACGATGTTGCTGCCTATGCTAGCTGGTTTAGACAGGATCAGCTCCTCTTGAATGCCACCTTGGATTCTGTTTCGGAACAAATTGCTCATCTTATTGCTTCAGCAAAAACCTCCCGTGCCGCTTGGGACAAACTTTCTCACTTGTATGCCAACAAGTCACGAACACGCATCATGCAACTTAAAGAGGCGCTTACTCTCATGCAACGTGGTGACAAATCCATCACTGACTATCTCCACAACATCAAATGCATTGTGGATGGGTTGGCTCTCATTGATGAGAGGCAAGTAACTTAGTCAAGTCTTAAAGATTAAAGCAATAAAAAATATAAGATAATCTCAGACTTGTTGAAGAGTGAATTTGTAATAGTAAGATTTATCCAAACTAAGAGAGGGTAAGAAATGGAATTGAATAAGTTCAACTTAGGATGTACCCCAATAAAATTGAGTGAAAAGAATAAGTTTGAGGGTTTATACATCTCTCGAGTGATGTAAGGAAATAATTGACTACTATGAGTCAGGTGTTGAGCAAGTTACGAGTTTGATATATCTATATGAGTTTACACACACGTCGAGTTATGCATAAAACTGGTGGAGATTGATTTGATTTTTGCACTATAAAGTTGTTTATTTTGTTTAATTGCTAAATTTCAATCCTGAGACAAGTAGGTTATTAAATCATGTTTTATGTAGAATTAAGTTACAATTTTGTTTGAGAACAAAAAATAGTTCAAATTTGGGGGGTATGGTTACATAAGAAACTTCAATTAATTATGGTGACATGTTAATCAAATTAACCGTGCTTAAACCTAAATTCTGATAAATTAATTTTTGAAGCATCATAGTCCAATTTGGATTTTGTTTAGAGTCTCAATCCATAACCAAAAGATTGGATCTTTAATAAATAAATAAATAAATTGAAGGTCGAGTGAAAAAGTAATCAGAAAGCTCGCTATTTCTTTGGAAGAAAAATCTAAAAACAAGAAAATATTCATCCTTTTAAGGTACGTATCTAAACAACAATTCATTCACGTACATGACTCATACTTGCTTAAATGTATGTTTCGACAAAAATAATGTGAAAAACGGAAGTTGATCTAAAAATGAAAGCTTGGGAGTTCACTACTAAGAAATTTTTTGGAAACTATTAACTTTAATTTTTAAGGAGATTTCTTATTGGTCCCAGCCATTTGTACGAGTTGTAAAGTTGTCCCCAACTTTTAAATAGAAACAATTTGGTTCTCTAATGTTTATTATATATAGTTACTCAAGCCATATCTTCAATAGTTTAAATTAGAAATAGCGATGAATATAGTAATATTTATAAATTTCTTGAAATGTGCGGATAAAATGTGGCTTGAATGTTTATAACCATGAGCTAAACATAGATTAAAACTTTATTCCATAGTCATGTGGTCCTCAGCCGAACGTGCTTCACTTCGAATTTTTGAGCACTAACCAAAGTCCAAAAACAAAGCCGAGTTCATAAAGTTCAAAATATGATGATCATGTGATGATTTAACTAGATTTGAACTAGGGTTGGACAAAACTCCCGAATCAAACTAGCTGAACCGGACATGTACTGAATCGAATAGTTCTTCTTAAGTTAAATATCCGAACGACTATTCGAATAGAAAATCAACGAGTTCGGTTCTGTTCCTGGTTCTAGATCAAGAATCGAATAAGAATTGAATCTCCATAATGTTTTATTTTAAATAAGTCAAATTATTTTATTTTTTCTAAATAAATTTACTAACTAATTAATTTAACCTAAACCCAAAATATGATTTTCATATTTCTAATTTCCTACAAAGTCCAACTTAATTAAATTGACCTAAATTTTATCCAAATCTCTTATTCTATCGTAGTGTTGTTTCTGTCATTCTGGAGAAATCGAATTCGAAACTTGATTGCGTCTATTTTCATTATTGTGAGCTCGCTATTTTTCTTTTCTTATGATTTTAACAGTCAAATTTATGATGAACCCAACAAAAAGACGCACAAAAGATATCACAAGATTGGACTACGTGATTTTGTAAGGGCTAGGATTGAATATGTTAGTAGTTGAATTAATGTAGCGTTGTTGTAAATATTAAAAAAATTATTGTATGAAAATCGGGAATCGAATGGAATCGAACTTGAACGGTTCCATAATTAAATTTGAATTATATGATTCCACTTACTAAGTAACCGAAAATTCGAGTTCGGTTCAATTTGATTCTCTTTATAATCAAATCGCAACGGACCATATCCAATCCTAGATTTGAGCATGTATGAACAATTAAATAAACATCAGCCAAACAAAGATGTGAAAGATAATTTTTGCACACCAAAATATTTAAAGTAGTCTTAGCTATCCTAGTACAATATGCCACCATACGATTTGGCTCCGGTGGATATAAAACGTTAATTTTAACCATACGTTCATAATTAATATTTATTATTATTCATAATTCTAATAATAAATTTTAATCTCCATAAATTTTTAATGATAATATGATTTTTTCTGTCACTTTGTTTATTTCCTTACTATTTTCCTGCTTAACTTTTCTTGTAATTCCATTAATTACTAATTTACTATGCACCCTTTCTTGTCAAACCTATCTAAAAGTATGCTAAAAACCAAAATATGCGTAAAAAACACACACGAAAGAATATATTTTCCATGACTATTTTATCCCTCGAAAATCATCTCGATCGTCCACTTAAAATGTACATTTACGCATTAGTTACATATTTAGCCCCTATTTGATCTATATTAAAATTTTCATTATCATTATTCTACTCATTTTCAACCACACATTCTTCAATAAAATAATATTTTTCATTACATCAATATTTTTTCCTTATCTTTCAACTACTCATTTTCCATCAATTTATTATTTCAAAATACATTATTTCAAAATAATGTGACTCAAACACATCCTTAATACGACAGATAGATTACGTCCAAAAAAGAAGACGTGCAGATGCAGTGTATAGTCCTTAAATAGAAAATCCATTAACTTCGTACCTCCTAGTTGTTGTGACGCAATTGGGAAGTAATTATTTCATTCTAAAAATTGTAGTGGGGATCCAAAGTACAAAGTCTAGTTTTATTGAGAAAGTGTGAAACATTATGATTAACATAAGTAATGGGCTTCAACTACAATGGTGGGAAAAAGCCATTTGTACAGGGAATGTTTGTCAGACTTGTAAAATTGTGATTGGACGGTTGGAAAATATCTTTGGCTCAATTGCCAATGGAATTCTGCCATGTGTTCTCTTTAAAATAAAAAAAAATAAAAAAATCAATGGTGATGCACTGAATTATTTGACGTAAGACTTGGAAAAGTTTTGGATCCAAGATTTGGATTTTGAGAGTATAAAATATGTTAAAAGGTACACTTTTTGGAGTCCTATATCATATATTTTGATTTCCAATAGATTTTAAAGTTGAATAATGCGCACAAAATTGATTAACAATAATAATTCACGACTATGTGTTAAAATTTTAATATGTGATGTAAAAAATAATTTTTAAAATAAAAGAATTTTTTGCATGCTTTGAAATGAGAGGCAAATAATTTTGTCGAACTTTTGTATTTGATTTTTTTGTGTATTTAAAAATATAAGTGACAAATAAATTTTTTTTATTCTCTCCTAACGAACTTTTTTAGACAACAATCATCATCAAAGACAAAACGTGTTAGTTAATTGAAGGTTGAATATAATAATAAAATAAAAAATAGAAACATAAGTGTTGACAGTAAACAAAGGTTGGGGACCTTCATTATAATTAAAATATTTTACAACAAATTATATTGTAAATATAATTAGCCTATATTAGAAGATAGAATTGAATCTTTCATTGTGAACTAGCCATCTCGTTCCATTTATATTACATCTATTAAAAGAACAAGTGAAATCAAATATTTCTCGTGAACTTAAGGTCGAAAATATATTGGATAATGTTGCTTTTTGTTAAATGGAAATAAATCAAGTGTTTTTTTTTTTTTTTGACCTTTTTGCATTTTCAATTTCTTAATATTGATCTCGATAATATAGAATAAGCGTTTAGTTTGAAATATAATGTTGTTCAAAATGATTTTTGCTAATTATATTTATTCGTTATACCACATTTTAATTGCATTTAAGTTTCTTAACAATACTCATTATAACAATTAAATTCTTAATTTTTTTTTTGAGTGCATCTCGTCATTAAAGATGTTTCTATCAAATTGTTTTGTTCGAGTGCTTTGAAATGATGAAAAAAATAGGTTAAAAGAGACATAAACGAGAAAAGTTGAGGACTTTAAATATTATTAAATAAAGTGTAACTAATAAAAATGTGTTTTGAATATAATTTTGCAATTTTAACAATAGGATAACATCGAAGTTTCTACTTTTTTCGGATAGATTTATTATTGGATCTTTTTCCCAACTATTTATTCAATATTTCACTTGAAAGGATGCAAAGTGTTGTCTTAAACATAAGAAGATAAACATGAATTAAATTCAATCTTATCCAAACAAAACTTTTCCATTTTCTAATTATATATTTAGCAGCATCGTGCAATTTGAACAATTCTTTTTAGTGTTTATTTTACCAAGATAATTCAATAGTAGAACATATCCTCACAAGAAGATGTCAATTAATTTACAAAGCAAGGCACCATAAATAATCGAACGATATAGCAAGTCATAACATCATTTTTTACCAAGTCTTACCCCGAAATTCAAATTTCTATTACTAAGATAATATCAATCGAGTTTAAGCTTACTTTTTATAATCGACAAACGTTGAAGCATTCTTAAATTAAAAGTATTGAAGTATACCTCACATTTTCTTTTGAAAATTTTTCTAATCGGCAAATTCTGACGAACCTAACTTTTTTCTACGTACATACAATTCAGGTTTGCTCACAAACAAATAATTTGAAAATGAATGTTTTTGTTGGCTGAAAATAGCTACTTATTGTTTGAAAATAATATCTATCTAACTTTTAAATAAATTATTTAGTTTAATTAATTAAAAATTGAAAAATAACTTACTTTTAAGCTGAATGAAACGGGGTGCATTATCATTCACAAATTTCTCTCCCAACTGAAAACGACTGCAAAGGAGAGCAACCTGTGGTCTACCTGTATGTATCTGTATCTATCGTTGACACGGTACAAATTAATATTATATATAATATCAATTATATGTAAATGAGGAGAGCACACTGAATGCATCCATAACTATTTTTCTTCTTCTTCCTCAAAGCTTTCTCCCTCTAAATCCTAAGCTTTATCTCTCTTTAAATCTTTGCCCTTTCGAGTGACTGATCGTTCTTGATTTGGTGTCATCAAATCCAAGCTTTGTCGACAATGGAGACTGTTTGTTGTATGTGCGGCGATGTAGGCTTTGCCGACAAACTCTTCCGCTGCAGCAAGTGTCGCCACCGCTTCCAACACCTGTATGCAACCCCCAACTCCACCCCATCATCAAACACCTCTTTTGTGTGTGTGTGTGTTTATTTTTCTACATCTATTTGATGATCATGATAATTTGCACATACCCGAGATTCAGTTTCATGTTTTGTGTTGATCACGAACTCTAAATGCATACCTTTGATTGTATAATTAATATAAAATCTTTCCGTTTATAATTATTTTTAACTCTATAAACACGATCTTTTCGCTTGTAATTTTCAGACCAAAAGCTATAAAAATTCGATTATTGCTCCAGAACATCCTAGGTTGTTTGTCTTGCCCAACAACACCATCATTGGGAATTCATCATTCATGCCATATGTCTTTTCTTTTTTTCTTTTTTTTTTTAACTACAAATATGGTGTCATATCATGGGACTATAAGTCTTATAAGGTGGGAACATAAGCCCACATGTTTTTTATCCTAAATTTTCTGATTGATTTATAATTAATTACTTATGCTTGATTGAACTCTTGAAAATCTCACAGGTATTGCAGCAATTATTACAGTGAATTGTCAGAGCCTATTCAACTATGTGATTGGTGTCAAAGTGAGGGAAAAAATTCAAAACATGGGGGTTCTTCATCAAGAAAATCCATGCAGGTAAATAATGATTCAAAAACAGCTAATTATTCAGGTAGTAAAATCAAACAACGCGATCGTGAAGAGGGCTCAGAAAAAGCTGGAAAAAACCCGAGTGGGACGCCTTCTCCCCGGCCTACTACACGCAGGTACAAGCTTCTCAAGGATGTAATGTGCTGAAGGAACTAATGAAAAGATCGGCTAGCTGGTTTCAAACTCGAAAGTCATATTTTTTATACTACAAATGATAGTTTGAAGTCGTTTTTCATGAAGTAAATGTAGTTTTGTTGCCTATGTTTCCTAGTCACAAGTTGTTACCAATAATGAAATTATGACAATAATTGTTAAAATACTAAAGTATTTAGTTTATCCATGATCTTTGTAATATTTTCTAGATTTACATGCGATTACTTTCATAATAGTGACGGAATAATTAAAATGTATCGTTTCTTTGTCGTAACTCAGTATACCTAAAGGTTTAAATCAATTCAAAGACAAAGATAAAGACTATCCAGTCAAAGAGCGGTATGAAAACACGCTAAACGTCTCCAATCCAAGATAACAAATTTGTGAATACATTTAAGATAGGATAAGTTTCCACATATGGTAGGGTTTCGTTGTAGGGTTTTTGTCATTGTCAAAATAGGGTTCTAGCTGGAAGTCTCCCCCGCACACAGAATTTCTTAATTTGTTGCATGTATTGAGGAGAAATCAATGCGTTTAAATTCCTTTCTGCCATACAAAATTTTCCAGATCCATTGACAGTATTTAAGGGACTTCATTCTGATTTGTTATTACTTAACCAAACAAAATTAAGCCCTTAATGTAGCAAAAAGGAAAACTATGATTCAAGTTTCAATCTCTACCTCAACATGTTAGAGATAAACTTTTACTCACATAATTAAATATAGTATCAAGGCATACAAATGTTCTGATTCATGGCACGGTGTCGTCACCTATTAACGGGAATTTTACTTCTTGTCAACATTTGACACATGATGAAGATATAAATATAAATAAAGAAACGCATCTTCTATGTTTAGATTAAACTTTTAGCTAAAATGACTCGATACAACCTCACGTGTACTTAAGGTCGATCCATTACGATATAATAAAATGGGCTTATATTCATCATTTCTGAATGAAATTTAAAAAAGAAAGCAAAAATATTATTTGACGCTCATGTGTACCTGTTTTGTAGACTAAGAAAGCTCTGAATAAATAAGAACTTATGGCCCAATATAATTACTTACCATCCGTAACTAGAACCGGACCATATCCAACCCTAATTTGGATAATTTTTGTCTTTGGGAATTGATTGCATAATTGTAAGAGAAGGCTGGGGATGAATTTATTCATTTTTAAAGATTGAAGACTAACTTGCTATTTGAACAATAAGTTGACAAATAACACTGCAAATATTTCTTATTTTTAAGAAGGTTGGGCTACACATCCCAATGAGCTCGCGCAAGAGGTAATCGATCTTTCAAGAATATATAAATGGAATGAAGTTCACATTGTATAAATCTCCTCTTTGTCTTGATATTGGAGGTAAGGTCCCATCATGCATTCAGCTTTTAATTAAGGTAGGTAGGGGACAACGTCAAATAATTACTTAGTGAACTTTACCTGAAAAAAAGAAGAGAAAGGATGAACAATATAGAATAAAAGCAACCATTTTCTTGCAAGTTTCAAAGGAAAACTTCTAACCTACTTTGACTATCAAGAGCAAGTTTCCATTTGAATTTCATAAACAAAAGACAACATCCAAAGTAATTTCGTGAAAAATCTCCTCTATATATGGTAAATTCCTTCTTAGAGAAGCTTAAGTATCGAATTTTGTTTGTAATTAAGCCCATATTTGAGCCCCATTATTTAAATAATTTTTTTTTAACTCAATTTCAATTACACATTCCTTAAATAAAATATTTTGCATGTAAGTTCAAAATCTTTTCTTACTTTTTAATTACACATTATCGAAAAATTAACTGCTACAAAACTCATTTTCAACCAAAAAATAATAAATAAATAAAAGGCCAAACATAGGCTAAGTTCAGTTATTAATCTTTTTTTATATATTCATTTTTGCAAAAAATTGCAGTGTTAGCCCCAATATAAAGCTGCTTTGTAGCAATTTTATTCTCAAATTATTTTTCTTGGTGGTGTCATTTTCGACCTATTATGTACGATATTGGTCCTTATCGGATGCTTTGTGTCAACTTTCACATAAAGAAAAGTATACGCACCTCATTTGGTCGGGATGTTGTTTCGGTTAAAAAAAAATTACTGAAAAAAAGTATAAAAGGGTAAAAAGGAAATCGGAGTAATCTTCCCCGATCATCTGCACCGCCAAAATTAATTGGTTGGTTGCTTAAAAGTTTATGGTTTGAGTACCAACACAATAATTTTTCCTTCTTTTTTAGGATTATTCTCGTGAAAAATAGGTTGAGCAACCAAAGCAATATATTTTATATGGAATAAGGCATTTATCTTGTTCTTGCAACTTTCCAAGGAAAATTAGAGCAAATTTGTAAACTTCTTACCTACTTTGACTTTCAAGAACAAGTTTCCAGCTATATATCAGCCAATTACAATTTGTTAAGTCAATGTAAAACTTATTCAGTTATATTGCAATTTTTCTTGTACACATATTAATAAGCTTATATTCGTGTAAACTTATTAATAACTTATAATTTTCAGTTAAAATCAAACTTTAACCACACATTCAACTGCTATTCACTCATTATCCACGTTTCGTGTTTGAACAATGGGAGGAGTCAATTAGACCGTGTTTTTTCTACTCTCTCATTTTTCCGGCATTTGCTTCCGATTTTTCATAATCGGCTTGCCGGACACAATTTAGGCTATGTTTCACTAGCAGAGTATATATAATTCGCTCATATTTTTTTTCAAATGATCACTTGCACATCCATATACACGTATTTGATAAAATGAAAGAAAATTTGAACTCAAATTAATACAAAAACAAGTATGAACTAATGAGTATTTGTATAAAAATCAATTGAATTGATTTGCCATTTACAAAAATGATGAGTATAACTAAAAATTCCAAATTTTAAACAATGTCACAATGTTAATTCAAACCTGAGTTGAATTGTTTTGTTAACAACTGAATTGCAAATAAATTTTCTTTATCCCCTTGTCTGGTTTAGCTGAAAATCAATTTTTAGAGATTTTGATTAAAAAAATATGAAATTTACAGTTGAAAAGTTGTGAATCTCATAAATTTGTTGTTAAAAATAAATTTGAGAAAAAATGAGTTTTAAAAATTGACGTCGAACAGGACTAAATACAAAAAAGGTGCCTATATGAGGTAGTTTAATCTAAATACATAATCCCACATGATTACGAAGGTTTTAAATAAATAAAAGCAGCAATTTTCAATAAAAAAATGTGACATTATATGCATATATACGAGCATTACACATCAGGCACTGCAATCTTGACACATTTCAAAAGACCAAAAAAATGGAAAATAAAATAAAAATGAGAGAATTATTGAAACGAGAAATGAATCAAGCTTCTAGATGTAGGCAACGAAAAAGATGAATATTTTCAGACCTAAATGAATCAAATTATGAAACAGAAATGCTCCCAAGGTGGAAACATAGCCTGCAGAAATCTCTCAGAAAAAAACCCTATACTCAAACGTGGAGTCCCTTCAATCCCTACTTCATAAAGATTATATATCTACAGTTTATTACACATAATTCCGGCTAGGGTTCACAGTAAGTAACCTAAATTTGACATGGTAGACATATATTTTGTTGGACATCTGGACTCTTGATTATTTTTATTTTTTTGACTAAGTTATTGAGGTTAAGTAATCTATTTTTTCAGGTTTAAGGTGGCGTATAGTCCTTTGGTTTCTTTATAGATATATCCACCAAAGAAAAACGGAAAAGGGGGCTGAGATTTTAATATAAATATACCAACATGCATAAGGATTAGTTGTGAACAGATAAACAGCCTAGTTCTTTCATTAGAGAACAGTCAATCTACCTTCATCTTACAATTCTTATATCCTTTGTAAATCCTTGTCCTAAAAATAATAATAATAATAATAATAATAACAAGTACAGAAAGTTTTGATACATTTCAGGTTTCTTGAAAATTAAAATTTAAACAGAGATAAGAGATTACTATCCTTGCTATGGAGTCTGTTGTTGCTGATCTTGAAGGGACTCTTTTGAACGATTCTAAGGCCTTTTCCTACTTCATGTTGATAGCATTCGAGGCGTCGGGTTTGGTTCGGTTTGCGCTGTTGTTGATGTTATGGCCGGTGATTCAGTTGCTAGAAGTTTGTGGGAAAGGGGATGCTGGGCTTAGGTTGACAATTTTTGTTGCCACGGCCGGGGTACCTATGTTGGAAATCGAAGCGGTGTCTAGAGCTGTTTTGCCGAAGTTTTATTTCGATGATATCGATATGGAGGCTTGGAGAATATTCAGCTCATACGATAAGAGAATTGTCGTGACCAAAACGCCAAGGATCATGGTCGAGAGGTTCGTGAAGGAGCATTTACGTGCAGACGATGTTATCGGGAGTGAACTCTCTGAGAACAGATTTGGATTGGCAACTGGCTTTATTCAAGATGACTTTGATTTTATCACTAGGAGTATTGGTGCATTATTTGGTGATGAACAACCTAGTTTAGGACTAGGAAGGCCTCAATCTGGTTCCGGTCCATTATTCTTATCCATGTGTAAGGTGAGTTTACTTAGCTATATCGTCACACATAAAATTACTTATAATTACATTTTTCGTAGTTGAGCACTCGTTGCCAATGTTTATTTTTTGCATGTAGGAAACAAGAAGCTATTATTTGTGATAGCCTTTCCAACTACTTAGGTGGCACATCTTGTATATTCGTTCGGATAAAAATTAAGTTTTTAGTAAATTTTGAAAAAAGTCGTGGATTTCATAAAATGTGTTATTAAAATTAATTATTAATTTTAACTTAAATTTGAATTATTTTGTAGCCGAACCGAACACAAGCTATATTATAAATGTTGACTGAAATGTTTTTGCCTTATCAACAGAAAGAACAACATCCACCATTCACCACCTCAAAAAAGCAAGACCTCCACCACATCATCCGCCCCCTGCCGGTGATTTTTCATGACGGCAGGTTAACTAAGCGTCCTACGCCATCCGCCGCTCTCCTTATCCTCTTATGGATTCCTCTCGGAATTGTACTAGCATTAATCCGTATTGGGGTAGGCCTTATACTTCCAATGTGGGCTATACCTCGAATGGCCCCCGTATTCGGAGGCAAGGTCGTTGTTAAAGGCACCCCTCCGCTCGCAGCCCCCGGCAACTCCGGTGTCCTCTTCGTTTGCACCCACAGAACTTTAATGGACCCGGTTGTCCTCTCCGCCGTCCTCTACCGTAGAATCCCGGCCGTGACATATTCTATTTCCAGATTATCCGAAATTCTATCCCCTATTCCCACCGTCCGATTAACTAGAATCCGAGATGTCGACGCTCAGAAAATCAAACGGCAACTCGAAAAGGGAGATTTAGTCGTCTGCCCAGAAGGCACAACTTGCAGAGAACCCTTTTTGCTGAGATTCAGTGGACTTTTTGCTGAATTAACAGACCGGATTGTGCCTGTCGCCATGAATTACAGAGTAGGGTTTTTCCATGCAACCACAGTCAGAGGGTGGAAAGCTATGGACCCTATATTTTTCTTCATGAACCCTAGAACAATATACGAGGTAACATTCTTAAACCAATTACCAGTTGAAGCAACATGTTCATCTGGTAAAAGTCCACATGATGTTGCAAATTATGTTCAAAGAATCTTGGCTGCAACATTAGGGTTTGAGTGCACAAACTTTACAAAGAAGGACAAGTACAGGGTTCTCTCCGGAAACGATGGAATTGTATCGCAAACTTCCAAAACAACTCCGGCGAAGGAATTGATGAGCATATTCAAGAAAATTATGGGCGATTTTAAGCTTCATTAAAAAATAAATATATAAAAGAGAAGAAAGAGTTTGTCTTCCTTTCTTTATTTTTCGTATTCTTGTAATTTTTATCATAATTTTGGATAATAAGGGGAGCCTGTATATATATATATTTTTTCTTCTTTTTGGTTTTTCCTTGATTTTTTGTAATTGAAGTATTGAATAATATATATTTATGAAATGTCCGCCAAGACAAAGTCAGCAATATCTTCTAACATTAAAGATGGTAAGGAGGTGAATATTTTGTTTGGTTGGGCTTAACATAAAATTACTTTTTCCAAGCGTAGTTTTTAAATTAACCGTTTTAACTAACAAATTTAAACTTATTTCTTTGGAAAGTTGTCGAGAAAATGTTCAAACGGGTCAGGTTTAGGTGTTCTAACGGAATAGTCAATGCAACACGAAGGTATATCAACAAAATATTCAAATTCTCACGTATTTTTAAACACTGAAGTAATTATCAACTTGTAGTTAAATCCAACACTTCAAAAATAGAGCAAATAATTCCTAAATTTCTAACACAAATTTCTAACACTTGTAGTCGTGAATTTACTGTTTTAGAGCTACGATTTTTGGCTTAAAGTAATTCAGTAAATGTAAAGCAATTGCGACCGTCATCCCACCAAGGACAGAATCATCCAACTTTTCCTGCGTAACCTGAAGCACGAAAACAATAATATCAGTACGTTCAAAAAATTAAAATAAGCAAAGTGCCTGAAGAGAGCTCGCCGAGATCAATCGCCTCGAGCCGCCACCGGAGCTCCACACTCTGCCATCGCCGTCGGCAACCATTTCCACCATGTGCACCACTGTCGACTGGGCCTCGGCCTTCAGAACACAAATATGGCCTCGGATATTCTGGCGGTCACTAATTTGCCGAAATGAGGAGATGCAAGTTCGGTCCCTTTAAAGAACCGCAAATTTCAACCGTATTCTCCATCGATTTCACACCGGAATTAACACCAACCAACGTTGAAAAAGGGACTCCAAAACACCAAAGATCCGAGCTCAGTATGTTGAATCAACACCACAATTATCCAACTCAGATCACAAACCAAAACACCCCAAACTGGTTGCTTCACGCAGCTGCCCACAAAGGACTAAGTATGAAAAATATTGTAGCCTCAAGGATCAGCCACAAAGGCTAGAAAAGAAAGAGAAAATAAAGCACAGTCAAGCACAAAGCCAAGACAAAGAAGCACGAAGCCAAGGGACTCTGTTTTCTCTCAAACACGGCTAACCAATTTCACACTTACGACACAATTGTAACGGGGCAGTGTATATAGAAGGGGGTCAGGTATGGGCTTTTAGGTTAGGAAATAATAAGGCTCAATAGGAATTATATAAGTGGGCTATCAACTAGAAAAAATCATTCAAGTTTTGGGTTGGGCAATGAGTAGCACTAATTTAATTAGGTTGCTTCAAATGGTCTAAGTAGATTATATGATTGGTTCAAACAATTATGGTGTCGATATACAACTTTAATCATTTGGTCGATGCCGACTGAATAAATAATAACTTACATCGTCGTTCGAGATTTATTGGGTATCAAAATCCAACAAAAGTAAATCATAATTTACATTTTAGAAAAGTTAAGTAAAAATGAACATGCTTAAAAGTCTGAAGAAAATAGAAAAAGGGTAGGTTTCACTTAAAAAGAAAAATATGAAAGTTACATAAATAGAATTTAGAGCCATAAGAAAAATACGTACACAAACTATGTGAGAATTATAGAAAAAAACGTACAAAATCTCTGCATGATTTAAAGAAAATACATTATTTGACATATAGTAGAAGTTAAATTGAATTATGTTTTTAGTGATTTTTTCTTCCATGATATTTCATCGCACAAATAGGGAAAATCCTTTCGACTATGTACGTATCACTGTTTGGTTTTGTAGGAATCTCATTCCATTTGATAAAGGGAAAGTCTTTTCGTATTTACTCTTTAGATATTTATTTTCACAAAGCAGTGATGTCAAAATGGATTGAGTTGTTAGTATTGTATTTGGGGAAATTTACCTAGAAATCTACAATTAAAGATTAATTTTCATAAATAAGAGGGTTTAACTTAAAATTCATATATCATGTGATAATTAGGTATTATTAATTATAATTAGTAAAAAATTAATTAAACTTAATCAATGTATTCATCCCACCACCCCAATTCATTTTCAAATCTTAACATTACTCACCCTCTTCCTTCTCTATATCTTCTCTCTTTACCACCCACCCCCCAACCCCAACCCAACCCAACCCAACCCCATCTCATCTCATCCCATCCCATCCCCTACTCTATACCATCTCTATGGTGCTGCTGCTACTCATGGCACCACTGCTTGTAGCCACAGCAGCAAACCAGGCATATTTCTAGGCGGCTCTGCGAACCAACATATTTCCAGCAAACCTTTGTGTAACTTTCATCGATGGTGTCGGAAGTGGTGCTAGTGGCTCGCTAGTTTTGGGATGAACTTTTTGATATTTGGTGGTGAAGGGAATGTTCTGGTGCGAACTAGGCGATGCTGCTTGCAACAAATCTAGATTTTTGTATTTTTTAATATTCATCATTTTTCAGTGGAGGGTAGTTTTTTTTATCAAATATGTTGTTTAGCTAAAGTTTTGGGATGGTTGTTGGTGTTTTACAAATAGTGCAGATGATTTTTTGATATATGGAGTTGTTCTGTTGTTGTTGGTGGTTGTGTAGGCGGCGATGATTCTGTTGCTGGTTGTGCATGTGGTCGTGGTGAGGTGGTTAGCGTTTGGTTCTTGACGTTGTTGGAAGTGTTGGTGGTGCCAGAGTGGCGACGGCAACAACCCTATATGACCCAATTTATCTTCATTGTGACTCTGTGATCAAATCTATGTTAATTATGATTGTATGTGACTTGGTTACATATAGACACATATTAGACTTACCTAATTACACACAGTCACACCGAAAATAAATTTGATCATAATTAGTCACATATAACATTTATCAGCGAATGTATTATTTATGGTTGTGGATTTAAGTTGAAGGTTTTAGTGGTTGTGCATTGGAGGCGATGATGGTAACTTGTAGTAGATTGTGGTGTTGATCTGCAGAATGTGTATATTTGTTTGTGGTGATCCTATGTGACTAAAGATGTGTTTATTGTGATTGGTTGTGACCAATTCTATGATTGATCTAATCACAAATAATCATACTAAAGACAAATTTGATCGCAATTAATCACATATAACTTAGGTTAGTGACTTGGTTACATATTGTCACATATTAGACGGTCACAGATAGTCACACTAAAAACAAATTTAATAACAATTAATCATATATAACATGGATGGTCACAAATAATAAATTTGATTGCAAAGAGCACAGTTCGTCCATGTGTGGGGTGTAATCTCCTGAAAACGTTTTAAAATTTCTAAGTTTTTCTAAAGGTTGGGTGGGATGGTATGAGGTGGTTCGATGTGGTCGGGTGTAATCTCCAGAAGATGTTTTCAATTTATGAAAATTTTCCAAAAGGTGAGGAATGTCCAATGGATGAGGGTCCATGGGGGTGGGGAGGGATATAATATATGTCAATTTTGTGTGTGTGTGTGTGTTATTAATTAAATTAAGGGTTATGTTACTTGTACATAAAAATGATACGTAAGAGATTACATAAAATAATGTGGAGCAAAAAGATTGGATGAAAAAATTAATTATGTTTTAAACTGGCAAACGATATAGTGTCATATGATATTATGTAATCACTTATGTAAACATTTATGTACATGTAACAAGATCTTTAAATTGACACTTGAATTTTGAAATAATTTGATAATTTTTTAGTTTTGAATTGTAAGAATTATAGTGCAGTAGTTGTTTACTTTTCCCATGTATTTGTTAGCATGGTTAATGGGCCTATAATGAGATTAAAAGGAATGAAGAAATTAGAAAGAAATTTACTTTGCTCGTGTTGGCTGAAACAGAAGCAAAAATATATTTACCATGTTTATGCATGACGTTAAAAACTAGTCGTTGTCGGCTAGTTTTCTGATTTGTTTTTGGCGATTTTTCATGAAAAAATCTCTCAACTTGTCATGAATTAATTGGAGAATTTTGGTGTACTGATTGAAAACTATATATAGGAAATAATTATCATTTCCAAACACTATTTGCTACAAGTTATCATAATTCATTCTATACAATAAAGAGATTTCCCAATATATATATATATACAAACTATCAACATTAGGGTTGGAGATGGTTCGATTCGATTCTCCTCAGAATCGAATTTTGGTGTACTGATTGAAAACTATATATAGGAAATAATTATCATATCCAAACACAATTTGATACAAGTTATCATAATTCATTC
>CAIGRB010165058.1:68549-93190 GCA_903798255.1 Fraxinus quadrangulata
ATTCATAAATAAATTTTAATAAAAACTTGATTTTTGAAATTTAAAACATCTATCTGTAATTTTGAAATTGTGATACTTAAAAACCTGGTTTATGTATTGTTCCCATTTATAAATTAGGTGGGGATGGGATAGCTAGGCATGAACTTGACTTGGGAGTTGGAGCATAAATTACTAAATTAGTTAATTTGTTTAGAAAAAATTAAAAAATTTAATATAAAAATTTTAAAAATTATTTAAATTCGGTTCTTGGTCTAGAACCGAAGATCGAACCAAATCTATCTATTCTCGATTCAGATACTCGTTCAGGTATTTAATTTATGAAGAATCGTTCGGTTCGGTTCGATTTAGTTCAGTTTGTTTCGAGTCCGGTTCAATTCGAAAGTTTTGTTAAGCCCTAATCAGCGTGTTCTTCAAAATTTGAAAGAAAAACACAAGTTCTTAGGTGTTTATTCTTCTTCAATGCTTGTTCAATCCTACAAGTCGATTTTAATTGATTAGTTCGACAACCCATAAAGGTTGATCCAATTTGTCTAATTATTAAAAAAAAAATTTTAATGGTGGCCAAACATGGGCTCTTTCATTTCTTAACCTAACTTCTCAAATTGATGTCTTTCTTAAACAATCAAATTTTTTGGCTAAAAATATTTATTTATCTTCTAAAATTTTTTGACGGCCTCTCGTCTCACAAGATATAAATCGCATAAATTCCCAAAAGAATGAAAAATAAAAATGATTGGCTTGACTAGCTAGCTTGTCAAAAATATCGATGGGTTTGAGGATCAATCTCGTCCCCATGCTTGAATGGTCAGTTTAAAACACACATTGTGCTTGAATTAGGCTTAGTTGTTGATGCATCCGTTCAGTTATCCATTTTGAAATCCAACAACAAATAATGTATTTTAATGAGGTGTCATGAGTGTTGGATTACAGAACAAAAATTAAATAGAAAATCAAAATTTTCTATAATTCAAGGTTTTAAAATTGTTACTAGATGTTCACATGTCAAAATCAAGAAATTTAGATTAAGAATTTACCAAAATTCGACAATCAAATTTTGATTTGTATATAAATCACGAACTTCCCACTTTTGAATTAAATTCGAGAATTTGATGCTTTTAACTTTCAAGCTTCTTTGAAAGTCTCAAAAGCTAAGACTGTACTAATGTGTGAGCACTTTTTTAATTAAACCAAAAATTAAATTTTAGAATGGATGTACCAAGAAAAAAGTAATGAAACAATTTTCTAATTTTTCTCTCCAACGGCTTCTATTTTATAGGAGAAATGTCATTCTCTAAGTCAAAATAGGCAAAAATAAAATAAAATAAAAAAGGTTTGATTCCACCCTTAGTCTTTGAACTACAATTGTAATTATAATTAAGTTCAACATTTCAAAGTGATTGTAATTGAGTCCAAAACTTTTTCAGACTACAATAGAAACTTTTTCGAACATATATTATCCAAAATTTAATAATTAGATCATGTCTAAACAACTCTAGAAAATTCAATCTAATTTTAGTCATCCTTTTTTTTTTTTTTTTGCTAAAAACAAAATACTGCACTCTCGAAATTATAAAATCACAAAAGCTAATATATACAACACTTTCCTATGACTTCTAGTTTATGCACTTTATCCTCATTCAAGATTCAATAATTAAGTGCAGTCATAAATGATTATTTTGCCCTTCTAATTATTTTTGCCAACTTAAGTTCCATTTTTTTCAACAATCTTGTGAATCAATAACATAGTCGATTAAGTTGAACTTTATACTAAGCTCAGATTTATAAATGTTCAATGCAAAACATTTAAACAATCACTCAACTCGTTTTTTATGACGATGAATCATGATGTGAATCATATTCTCTACTTCGATATTTCTCAACACATTAAAATATTTATCAATCAAATTGATCCAACACATTAATAAATTAAATAACCTTTGAACTTATGAAAATATATAAACAACAATGTCTGGTGATTTAGATGAGATACCCAATGATCTAATGAAATTTGATTTTCGCATGCCATGTTATAGGATTAAACTCGACATCTGATTCGTTCAATAAACTTCAAGTATACTAGTATTATATTTAATTATTTCTACGATAAAGACATTGTAAATTCGAATAGTGAATGTGTGGACACTACTACATTCCAATGTAAAGGTGTGAACTTTTATACACTGATTATGAACAAATTATTTATGATCAAAATATAAGTTGTGTCACACTATATTTCTTTATGCAAATACTCAACTTATATTATTACAAATGATCAAGGATACCTTAATTCCCATGTTCAATATTAAATAACTTTAAAAAAATAACAATTTATACATAAAATTTATTTATCACAAACAAAATATATTATACGGACATACAATCTAAGCGTAAGAACATCTATAGTGAGTTCCTTAGAGTGCGATCTAGAAAATATTTAAATAAAAAGGCTTATGATCTACGTGATATTGCGGCTAATAAATAAACAATCTAGTTCAAATTTCATTCCCAATGGGCTTCGTCTATATTCTGAATTTTATTTTTACTATATATTTAATAGAAAAAAATTCGATCGAAGAGAGATGAAATAAGAAGAGAGATAGAGGGAGAAAACTACTAAATTACTATTTACTCCAAATAGAAGAGCCTCTACATATATGATTCTTGTATCATCTCTACTTTTTCGTCATGTCGGTTAGATGTGGCATTAGATATATTGTATTGAAAAATCACTTTTATAAAAATAATCTATCTTAATTTTGTAGCAATTTTATTGGTGCAATGGGCATTGGTATTGAAAATGCTCTAACATATAATAAATATTATTTAATTATAATCAAGGACTTTAATTCTATTATTACCATGTTCATAAAAGTGTATATTTCTTTCCCTTAAAGAAAAAATGGTTATGTTTTGTTATTTTTTATTGAAAAGTATCTTTAACAAACTTTACTCCTTCAAAAGGGTCAAGCTCACATGCCATTTAATCAGAAAAATATAAGGAAATGCCATTTATAAGGACGACAACTGCAATTTAATTGAAAAGTCATCCACGTAAATGCATCACTTTAAAGTATAGAGATCATCTTTGCTATAAATGTTAAAGAGTGGGGACTACCAATGAAAAATATTCGGTGAATTCTCAGTCAATAATTTGCAGTTGATTGACCTACCATAACAGGACACGTCATCAGTTTGGATAATAATAACTTCACGCGCCATAAACTCCCAAATATCACGCTCTCAATAACACGCTTTATTCATTCAAAGCGTCGATCACACGCCAATAATCCCCCGCTTTATTTCCATATTTACCCCTATGCACACAATTGTATTACCTACATGTCCTATCCTCTTATATTCGATTTTCCTCTGAATTCTTCGTCCCCAAACTCTTCTTCCCTTCCCTTTGATTTTCTATTACCAACGCACTCTCGTCGTCTCTAATTTTATGTGTTTTGGTCTTGATTTTTTTTTTGTCAAGATCTTTGAATTTTGGAATAATAAAGCAATTTTCAGATCTGAAAGAAAATTTGAGACACTCAAGATTCGATTTTTTGAAATAAATTTTAGATGTCGATGAATTCAGCATATTGGTGTTACAGTTGCAACCGATTTGTTAGGGTTTCGACCCAAGATTCGATTGCTTGCCCTGATTGCAACGGCGGGTTTGTAGAAGAAATCGAGAATTCGACCCGGTCTTCGCTGTCTGACTCCCGCAGACGGCGTTTTCCAGCCGCCTCTATGTACATGATGAGGAATCCGGACTCGGTACCCGGGTCTGTTTCCGGGTCGGGTCCAAGTTCGGCTTCCAGCCCGAGGCTTAGGAGGAACCGGAGAAATGGGGGTGATAGGTCACCGTTCAACCCGGTGATTGTCCTCCGTGGGCCCAATGATGGTGGAGGCGGTGCCACAGCTGGCGGTGGATTTGAACTGTATTATGATGATGGTGCCGGTTCAGGTTTACGTCCCTTACCCGCTAGTATGTCGGAGTTTCTACTTGGGTCGGGTTTTGACAGATTGCTGGATCAATTGGCCCAAATTGAGGCGAATGGTATTGGGAGAATTAACAGTAATCCGCCTGCATCGAAAGCGGCAATTGAATCTATGCCGACAGTTGAGATAATTGATCAACATATAGCCACTGAATCGCACTGTGCTGTTTGTAAAGAGGCCTTTGACTTGGGTAGTGAGGTTCGGGAAATGCCCTGCAAGCATTTATATCATCTTCTGACGTATAACGGTACCGAAATATTGCGAAATTCATGTCCTGTTTGTCGACACGAATTACCAACGGATGATGATAGTAATGATACTAGCTATCATCGTGATGCAACTCCAGTAAATAGAGGAGGGAACGAGATTGTGAATGATGATGAGACCGTTGGACTTACTATATGGAGGTTGCCAGGAGGTGGATTCGCCGTTGGAAGGTTTATGGGAGGGAGGAGAGGTGGGGAGAGAGAGTTGCCTGTTGTATACACGGAGATGGATGGTGGATTTAACAATAATGGGGTTCCAAGGAGGATTTCATGGGGGTCGAATGGGAGTGTTTCACGGGATAGAGGTGGGTTGAGGAGAGTTCTCCGTGGTTTGTTATCTTGTTTTGGCAGGAATCAATCATCCACTTCTAGTTCTAGTTTGGATTCTAGAATAAGTCGCAGGAGTAGTTTCAGCTCCACATCAAGACGTCGTAGAGGATGGGGATTTGAGGTCAATGAAGGAAATGACAGAAGATGGTGAATTTTAAAGCGGGTTTGCTAGTATATGAATGGAATTTGTGGATGAAATTGGTGGTAGACTTTATATTTTTGTTAATAACTGAAAATGGAGATGGTTTGTGAACAAAACAGGATAAGGAGATGAAGTAATGGAGGAGAATAACTCCAAAATAAATTGTCAATCAGCTTCTGAGAATTGGGAAGTAGAAGGTAAAAACCCCATGTACTGATTTATAATTGAACTTGAGAGTTGTTTAAGTCTTTTTCTCTTATTGTATTCCTTCTTATTTTTTTATATTTGTAGTTAGCTTCGATGCTGCCCTTTTCATGTATCATTAGTTTTCTGTAATGCTCAAGTCCATGAAGCCTAATGAGTTCAAGTTTCATGTTTATTGTAGATCATTCTTTGGCGTATGATTGGCACATGACAGGAGAAGGTGTTACTATATTGTTTCTAAAAATCAAATCTTTGGAGCACGTGCAAAATTCTTTGGCGCACATATGATTGTACATGTTATACATTTGAAGAGATTGCATTTTAATGTGTCAACTGTCAAAATCATTGTTTTATTGTGATTATATGATTAACTTGCTTAGTTTTTGAAGTTGGCTGGTAGAGAGTAGCTATGATAGACTGCAAAATAGATGTCAATATTTGAAGAGTGCATCTTAAATTTGATATTCCAATTGAATTTGTACTTGTTTCCGATGCTGTCACAAATTGGATAGATACAAAACCCTGGCTAGCAGTGTCTCACTGGGATTTAACGTGCAGTGGTCTGCTGATTCAAGGCTTCACGGACTTGATTTGCTTTCTAGCTGCTGTGTATTTCCTGTAAGAGCACGCTTGGCTGTGGTTAGAAGTTAACTGCTATTTTCTAGAAAATTAAGATTTTTTAGTTTTAAAAAAGTATATTCGAAGAATCATGTTTGGCATTGATTACTTATAATTACAGCTTGAACACGTTCTTAGTCAATTGGACACCTATTATCACAGTCCAACAGGTCAACCTTGGTTCTCGTATTTAGCTTGATAATGACTGATCAATCTCTTTAACTTTTGCCTGTTCCTTGTGTAGCACTACTTGGCTAAGTGATGGGTATGTTTTGTATGCCACAAATCCTTGCTAACTGCTGGAGGCAGCAATTTCTATGATAAAATTACATTGCATTTGAATTAGATGGATCAAATATTTTGGCGTTTCATGCATTGTCGCATAAGAACTCTATTAGGTGTCCTGCCGCCCTCTATTACGCACTTCATTTAATCAGTGAACAGCAATGAACGTGATGAAATGCCTACATGCTACTGCAAAAAAGAGATGCTTAGAGTCCGAAAATTTATTGCCTCTTCGAAGAGATCATTGATCAGTCGAGGGGTTAGCATTTCGTGTACCTACTGTGGTGGTTTATGTTTAGTCGAGGTACAAGTCTGCGTCAGCCTTGAACTGCAGTCAAAAGCTTATTTGGGAAGTGTTTATATATAGTTTTTAGTACTACGAGGTTACACGAAATGTGTGAATATAAACACCAGCTAGACATTTCTTTAAGAAGTGTAGATTTATTAGGGTTGGTCCACAAGTAGTCTCTCTTACTCATAAATTATCAAAAATGTTAAAACCCTAATCTTGAGAGTTCCTCACCGCCCCGCCCTGCCCTTAGAGTATTGTGGATGAGGTAAATCGCGGGATGTGCCTCAGCAGGTCAGGGTACAAGAGCTGCTATACTGGTGTCCACAAAGAGTCCAATTTCAAACTTTGTAAGAGGCAGGAATCGAACCCTCACACTGTGGCTATCAGCTCAACAGAGACTACCTCACTCTTGTCCTTTGCACCACTGAGCTATGCTCCGGGGTGCTCTCTGACTCATAAATTATCAATCGTAAGAGATGATGTCTATGGCCTATAAACTAAAGTAGAAATTGCTTACTGAGCTCAACTTTTTTCTAACAGGTTGCTAGACATCACCAGACAACAAACAGAAGAAACAAAAACATTTGTTCATTATTTCAATCATGCTGTCATCTGATAATCAACCAAACCAACATTAGTAAAAACGTTTCCTATGCACCATGTTTATGAAGCCATGATTAATGAAGAAAAATAAGTTGAAATTTTGTTCAAAAGTATCGATGTGTTAAGGACCCCTACGCATCAATCATGCTTTATAAATGTTACTTTCGGATGTAAAAGTACTCTTATCGTTTGTAATTATTTATTATAATTCTTCAATTTTTTAAACGTGTCACTTGGGTTTTAGTTTTATAAACTATTATATGGGTAGTTGGTATTTGAAAACTTCTATAATTCATTTTGGAGTTGACCCTTACACCAATCATTGTAATTTAATGCTTTCGTTAATCAATGATCAAACTATTTTCAAACAGAGTTTTGCTATGGATATATAGCAAAACATATAAAATTTGACATAATGGCAACATTGGGCTCAAAACTTTATGGGTACCATTATGTACCCATAGCAAAATTCTTTTAATATATTCAAATTTTTTGTGAGTATCTTTATTGTTTTTCTGTTCGTAGAATTGACCAAAATTTGGTGAAAGGCAGTTTACAAGAGCAGACTTCTATTGTTCCTTACCCTTTTGCGTTAAAGAAAGGTGCCCTGAGACACCAGACGCGAACAGGGAAGATTGAAGTATTTGACAACTATTATTTCAAAATTTTTTAATTTTGATACTTATTCTTAATCACACATTTACACAATAAAATATTTCACACATGATCTCAAATTTTTTTCCATTTTTGAATCACGCATTCTTCAAAAAATCATTTTTTCTTTTTGAAACTTTATTTTTTCAAAATAATGGTCGAGGGGGTTGGCTGCCGCTCTGGATTTTGTAATATCAAATTTAATATTTGCTGGTGATGGTGCCCAATTCCACAAGCCTTCAACCCCAACGAATCTGAGTTTCCGAAAGTAAAACAATTTATTCCATCACTTCCCCTATTGGCACCTTCAAATCTGTACAATAATTTCTCCCCATTTCCACTCCTCTAAACAACAAATTCACAGTCTGCAATGGAGGCAAAACTGTTCTATACAGTTCAACTCTGTAGCACAAATCCATAGTCCCTTCAAATGGCCTTAGAATTCCCTTTGTTTTCCTCGTGAATTCGTTTTTCAGTGCATTGTAAACCTGCCCGAGCAAGAAAATATAATGTGTACCTGAGTGACCGAGTCCAACATTGTCTGACCGTCCCTGGTAGGTAACGGAAGGACTGTAGTAGAAACCTAAGTCCTTCAAGCTGAACCGTATAGGCAACTCCATCAAAATATGGTAAAGGTGTTGGTATGTGAACAGGGGCGGAACTAGAAAAAGATGTCAGGGTAGACTATAATTTATAAAATTTTCAATAACTCACGTCATAAAAGTTGCTCAAAATAAGTAAATTTTTACTTATAAGTATTAATAAGTAACACATGAAAAAGAAAATAAAAAAAAAAANACATGTAGCTCTCTTATTATCTAAATAAGTCATTTATTTTTAACTTTAGTGAAAAAAAATGATTTATTAAAAAAATTACTTATTTTATTGGAATGAACTGTTTAAACTTCGTCAAATGTAGATGAAATAAAATACCTAACTTGAAAACGAGTTTTTCATATTACAACAAATGTGAATTAGATGAATGTGTAAATTATATATAGAGTACCTAAATTTAGACTATTTATCATTGGACTAGGGCTGAAAATTAAGTTGACTGTGCTAAAGTTGAGTTTGGGCTAAACTTATACATACATTTTTTATTGAGGAAATTACACTCACACAAGTATTTAAAATTTTCAATTCAAAAATCAGGTTTAGAATTTATTTTTACAAAAATCAGGTATCTCATTTTAAATATTAAATATTAATTCATTTCTATCTAAATTATAATTACCCAAATCCTAAAAATCTAAAAATCATTTATCACATTCTCTCTCATTTGGTCGTCTCTCTCATCTCTCGCCTCTCTCTATCATCTCTCTCTCTCTTCTTCTCGTCGCCGACGTCGAAATCTAGCATACTACCATCGTAGGGAGGTTGAAGTGACAAGTGGCTGAGCAGAGGGGTGGTGCTGATGAAAGTCAGGCGGAGGAGACTGAAATTGGTGTGGTTGCGGTTGCGACTGTGGGGTTTGTGATATGTGCGAGGATTGCGGGGTTTGTGATCTGTGCGGAAGAGGCTGAAGCTGGTGGTGGAGGTTCGTGATCTGTACGAGATGTGCGGCGGTTTCCGATCTAGAGGGTTTTTTTTGGGTTTGGATGCGGTTGCGGTGGTTCTGTGTGTTTTGGCTTGGTGCAGTGGTTCGTGGTGGTTGTTGGGGGAGTGGTGGTGGTGAGGTCATTTTCATTAGGGGGTGGTGGTGGTTGTTGGGGGGTGGTATTGGTGGTGGCGACGGCGGTGGTTTATGTGGTGTTGGTGTGGCGACAGTGGTGTGTTTCTATGGTGTTGGCTGAGAAGACGACGGTGGTGGTGTGTTGGTGGTGGTCATAAATAATTTGTTGATTGTGACCAATAAATTGATTGGTATGTGATTAATAAAGAATAAATTGTGACCAATAAATATTGTGTGACCTACAAATTTATTAATTTGTGACTAATAAAAGTAATCTGTGACCTATAATTTGATATTTTGTGATCATAAAATAAGTTGTGTGACTTATAAGTTTTGTGATTTGTATTCAATGAACAAATTGTGACTTTTGAAATTTTAATTTGTGACCGATGAACGAACTGTACCTTATAAAATCTTTTTATTGTAACCTTAAAATTTTTGAATGGTGACCAAATTACATAGATCTGTGACATTTATATATTTATTAATAAAATATATAATTAATTAATTCACAAATAAATTTTAATGAAAACTTGATTTTTGAAATTTAAAACCTCTAACCTTAAATTTGAAATGGTGATACTTAAAAACATAATTTATGTATTGTTCCTTTTTTTTTATTTCTTTACATTAGGCTTTTATTTGGGCTGGGGCAGGGCTGCGCTATGGCCCCTGTATGTGAAAATGGAGTGTGTTTAGGGTTTTCTTGTACTGTAGCCAAGAGGGTTCACTGCCCATGTCGAGGACCATGGTAACTTATAGTGGGGTGTGCCAATTGTTAGTGGAACTGTTGAGGTATACATTATGGTAAAAGGAGAGATTTTTGGAGGCTCAAGGATTGTTTTTTTATGATATAATTTTTTGCACGAATGACGCGGTCAACATATTTCAGCTCTACTTACGTCCATATAGACAAGCTCCAGCACACTTGAACAAACAGTTAGTAGTACGTGACCTTCTCCGGTTGTGGAGAAAGCGGCCATGAGCACTCTGACTATCAAGTCAATCAATTTATGTGAATATATTTGGAGGTTGGATACATGTAAGACGTGAGCCACAATAATGTTCGGGCACTGGGAGTTTACAAGATAAAAATAAGAGAGTAATTTCACGGTTGAGTGTGTGAAATTGCATTACTTTCAAATGACATAAAGTGTGAGTTTTTATAGTAAAAAAGAAAAAATAATAACCGTTAGATGGAGAGACGCATGGTCTCATATTAACGACCAAGACGCCTTGTCATAAGTGTTCGTCAATCCCAGCTTAGGCGCATTTAATGCTTCTAAAAAGTAGTCACCTTAGAATCTAAGTTTGACTTCTAAAAAGTAGACTAATAGTTGACCGTTTAGGAATATGCTGTAAAGATTTCATATCAATCAATTATAGGAAGATTTTGTACCAAAGATCTCTTGAAAGAGGTGAGGTGGAAGATGCTCTTTATCAGCAAAGAGTCTATTTGCCTCGGATCCTTCTGCAGTGGGTTATAGCATCTCGTCTAGACTTACGAAGGGTCGGCCTCTACAGACACTTCGACGAAGGTGGTGAATTACCTCAGCAGCCTTATATATTCCCATCTCGATTAGGTAGGATGATGACGTAGAGTGTAGGCCTAAATGAGCTTGCTAGTTATCTACCACGTGGTCATGATTTGGAGCTTCATTAGAAGGGGCATAACAATAGTGATCCAAGTTTTTATATGGATATTTATATAATGCGTGAACTTTTTGGGTTGAGCACATAATAGAGTTGTGAGGTAATTCATTGTCGAAGCTATGCATTGGCATGGAGCATTATACCTTCTTTTCACTGGGTGATGGTTGTGCATTTGAGCAATGTAGCCAACACTGCCTGTGTCGAGGACAGTGGTAACTTGCTGTGTGGGTGTGCCAACCATGAGTGAAACTGTGAGCAGAGCGGCGCTGGGGCAAAGCCACTGAGGCAATGGCTCGGAGCCTCCAATGTTTGGGGGCTTAAGAAGAAAAAATGTATCATTCATAAAATTATTTGCTTACCTAATTTTTTTTTTTAACATTTAAATCTTTTCATAATTTATTTATCAACACGGGACGTTAAATATTCATTTCTTGTTTATAATGGTTTGAATTTCTCAATCAATCTTGAATCTTCAATTCTCCAAAGCATTTGAATTCGTCAAGACGCAAACCGTAAATTTTCTGTAAAAATGGTTTGAATTTCAATCAGTTCCATTTTTTCAGTTTGCCATCAGATTACCATCTGCACAATTATTATTACAATCACAGCCCATGCCCTACAAGTTACTCATTCGTCCTGGAATTAGATCTCGAAGCAACCATTCATCAGCTAATATTAAAGTCACGGGCAATTTCAACGTGTATGTTGTAGAACGTTTATTTGTTTATTTTCCGTAAGAAAAGTAGAATTTGTAAATTTAAACTCAATCAATCTCTTAAAGAGATCAAATCAGCTTGAAAGACAAAAAGAATAATTTCCTTAAACCGAACACAATTTGAAAGGTTGTTTCACGAATTTCTTTTGAGATAGCGTTGTAATGCTTGTAAAATATTATGTTTAAGGACTCATAATAATTAATCGCCTAGAGCCTCAAAATTCTCGGAGCCGATGCTGACCGTTAGGGAAACATTATGGTGAAAGGAGAGTTTTCTGGAGGCTTAGGGATTGTTTTCCTTGCTTTGAGTGGTTAAATCAGTAATTGCTTTGAGAGAAGCCTAAATTTGAATGGATAACAAGTGTGAAGGAAAATGAAGAGTTGAGTCAGAAGAAGATAGGTAGAATCTATACCTGTTCAAGAATCTGCTTGTGCGTTTGAGAGAGTTCTTAGGGACAAAAGGAGAGATGTTGTCAATTATATAAAATGTGGAATTAGTGCTTATGGCTCATAAACAAACTTTTGAAGTTAGGGCAAAACACAGAATGATTCGATCTGTCCTGTTGTTTTCTGCATTATAAAATAGTTTTTGCTCCTTTGTTGATGCAATAAGTGACTGCTTCCTTGATAATTTACAACTTGTTATAGCACCATTTACTGCTGATTTACGACTTTCCAAACCCGACCACCAGCCAGGCATAAACACAAAAAAGAATCCTAATCTCCATGGAACATAGTTGATACGTTAAACTAGACCTGTGGAGAAAATTTATAACAAGAAACCTTTTATTAAAATGGCAATATACGGAGAACAATTTTAAAAACACCACTGTTAATATTTTTGTATAACTCAAACTGGCTCATCAAGATTATAGGCCTTCTTCAAACAGTATTCTGAATACTGAAAATTATAAAAAGTAGATGACTCCACATATAATATCCAAAATATGTCTTCTACATAGGACAATGTCTAAATATCCTATTTAGCTTTGCCCTTTCCCTTGCCCTGACCTTTCTTTGCTTCAAGCTTGGCTTGAATACGAGCAGTGGCCGCAGCCTTAGCTTCTTCCCTTTTCTTCTTCTCTTCCTCTTTGGCAGCAGCCGCAAGTTCCCTCTGCTTCTTAAGCTCCCTGAAGAATTTGCAGGTAGCACATCATATTCAAATGTTTTTGGTATGCAAATGCACAAGAACACATAGGACAACAAATAAGATTTGAACTTTATTCTCTTAAATTCCATCTTGTTCAACTCACAAAACACGTCATTTGAGTGTAGCCCAGAAACAAGCACTGTTTAACTTAAAGCATGTTTGGGAGTTGTATATCAACAGTTTAAATCATAAATTGATAGAAACAGTGGTAGATAAGAGGGTAATGCTTGTGGGTCTTACAGAACTTGTGGATAAAAAGGTTTGACATATTATAAGCAGTTTATAGATATTAGCCAAACATGGACTTAATCTAGGACAAACTCGTAATTACTGCACTACATTTATCAAATCAACTCAACTCTATCATATAGGAAAAAATCAAGAATTCCTGACTACAATTATCAATCTACTACTTTTCCACAGATTGGTCACATTTCATGAAGTTCTACTGCTGCAGGTTGTACATTATTGCACTTGCAACTTTCTTTATTTTGGTGGATGATTGTGACATGTCATGCATGACATTCTTCCCTATTCAATGTGTTGTGAAAATTAATTATTTCGGTCAAAAGCTGATGTACCACTAGAAAAGTACAGTGGTAAATCTCAAAAGCATATAGACCAAAACAGCGAAACAACATAGATAACTTACTGCAGTCTAGCCCTTTCATCTGAAACACTACTTAAACTAGAGCCCTTTCGAGGTCGGCAAGCCACCAACTCTACCTCGAAAACAAGAGTTGCACTGCATCATATAGATGAAAAACCATAAATTTAGATTACTAGATATCAATAGCGACGAAGTACTATTACCAGTTAAAATCTTGAATGCTCAGAATATCAATTGATTGATATTGAGCAGGTACCATATATGGGGAAAACTACAAGATATGAAAAAAAAAAAAAAAAAAAAAACACAAATAAAGGGTGGCAGGCTACATACCAAGATCCCAATCAGTACAAGGACATTCTTTTCAGATCAAGACTTTAGCTAGTTAAAATGTGTGCATCATTACAATCAAGCTAATGGAAGACTTGGATCACATAGCTTTTATTTTAGCCATGATTGCTAGTGTTAACAGGAAGCGCAAGTTTATCCTTCGGAGAAAGGATACTGAACACCCAAATATTCTTATTATAGGAATGAAAAAGAAAAATGCAGGAAGGTCACCCCAATAGAACACTTGAGAGTGAGAAATGAATTATGTCCACTACTTTTGGATATGTACATCATGTCCAACTTTTGAACTTTTTGACAAATCTACCCTTCTCTCTTCAAATATGTAACCAAATCTCTCCCTTTCTTTTTGTAGGAATTCCAAACCATATGGCCATTCTCGTTAAAGTAGACAAAGTTGACAAGAATTTAGTTTCACACGAACTTAAAACCATCTAATCATTCTCATTGAACTAGGCAAAACTAATGAGAGTTCCAAGTCTATTTAGACATTCTAGTCTTACTCGTCAACTTGCATAGATTGCCCCGTGAAGATTTTAATAAAAGGGCACCAAAATCGTTGAATTTATCACATTTCATATAATTTTCGGCGAGACATTTCATTTTGGCCAAAAAAAAAATGACTAGTTCAGAAAAATTCCCATTTATATTTTTGTGTAGGGTAAAAAGATGACAATTGGAAATACTTTTCTGGAGGGAAAAAATCCAATGCTTCTGGCCCAAAAATTTAGGAAGCTCACGAGGAAATTTAAACCGAACCTATTTTTCGTTAAAAAATTTATTCAACCAAACAAACACAAGAAATTTATTTTGACTATATTAACCTTCCTAGTGTCCAACGAGGGTGATGGGGCAAGAGAAAGGAAAGTCAAAGGAAGTTTGAATTTTTCATGCATTTGGTATCCAGGAAAGAATTGAAAATACCTTATGGAAACACAAGCAATATGCATAATATTGAGCTTGAGCGTCCCAACAATGGGGCTAGTGGAAAATTTAAAAATAGAAGAAATGCTCATTCACCCCATCTTTTCCTGCAAAAATGTAACCTTTCTGGATACTTTCAACCACCTATTTGTCTTCAGTGACAACTCATTTTCCATCAACTTTCCTAGAAAATAGCCATGTTTGGTTGAAAGGAAAATAGCCATGTTTTGTTGAAGTAATAATTAGTAGTTAAGGAAAACAGGGTGGTTGAACATTCCTAACATTAATCTAATGTATTTATGGGGAAAATAATTTAGGGAAGTTTTTTCATACAACAAAGTATTCCCCACATTTTTTCATGCTAACACGATGTTACAAAAAGTTCAAAATAATAAGAATTTCCTTCACTTTTCTTTCCGAACTTAGCATACTTGTGTTTACAATGGAATTTTTCACAGATTATGTTCATGCAACAAGTTCAAGATTAAAGCAGAAAACCATTTACTCGGGGGGGACATCTGGTGGAGAACCAGCACTACCATATGCATATTCTGGCTTACAAGTGATCTTCGCAACCTCACCAACCTAATAAACCATCAAAAACAAAATATATTAGGTGGTTATTCTCAACAGTTTAACAAATAAAATAAAGTTAAGGTAGAAACTCTCCACAATTATAGCTATTGAAAGCATGAATACTCACCTTCATGGTTTTTAGTGCAATGTCCCAAGCCTTAATTACAGAGCCCTGACCCAGTTCAAAGGTGAAGATGGTATTATCTTCATGTGTAGTATCAAAAATCTCACCAGTCTCGGCAAGTATGCCTTCATAATGAACTGTCCAGAAAATAATCTATCAACTCATAACCATAGCCAGTGGAATCTCTTTTACTCTATTCTTAATAAAACAAGCTAACTAGGACAAGTCACTTCCCTAGGTAGCATTAAATAAGGGAAAGCAATTTTTTAATAGTAAAAGTTACTATCTATTACAGGATACAGAAAGGTGAGCCAAAGAAACCTGAAGCAAAAAATTTTCCATTCTATATATTTTTACAGATAAAAAGTACATTATCCTCTACAGGATTTCCCATCTGCCAAAAACACGTGCAGTTCCAAGGCAAAGCTAAATTCAAGACCTATTCGAAATTACATAAAGAAATCAGTTTATTACAAGTTAGCAATCCCCATTGGATGCAGCTATTTTTGGGTCGACAGTAAATGCAAGATGCCTAATTAGCATAAAATTTATCTTGCAAGATATCTCAAAATTTAGGCCTTAACTTGTGTATATGTTGGTTTCCCTCAAATTGTCTTGTTCAAATTTCTGTAGAGAAACACGTGTATGCAATATTTTTTAACACTGCCCATGTTCTTTTCATAGCAGGCCCCATGTCCAGATAAAAGACTATTGTGGTAGGTTGACAACTAGCATACAACTTTAAAGGGTATTCGCTTAACATTGCAAGTTTAAAGGCCTCACAGCTCATTAAAAGTCTTGATACCCTTAATTCAAAAAGGCAAAGTATCATTTTAAACAATCATAACAAAATGGTAGAGGGTGTCATCTTGGTGACCAAAATGGCACTCTGCAATTTGTAATAGTTGTTTGACCCAACTCTTAGCAAAGTGTCATCTCTAGTGTTTTGATAACTATAACGAATGTCCCTCTACTGCTTGTGAAGATTTGTTCTACCCAACTCTACAAATGTTAATGTCATTTGTAATACAAAGTAATAAAATCCGCTTGTTCAACTCGACAATCGAAAATTTTGTATTAACAAACCAAATGTAAAAAAGAAATGCAAGAATGAGAGCTTTTTTTAGCTAAAGTTCCAAGTTGTTGAAGTAAAACTATGAAATGAAACTATTTGATATCATACCAAGCACAAAAGCAAAGAATGGAAAAAGATGGAAGTTTTTGAATTTCAAATGAGGAGAGAAGATGAAAGGTTTGTGGAGTTTTTATTTTGAATTTCAAATTCCTATTTTCATAAATGAAGACAAAGCATTTGGTTTTCGTTTTTGTCTTGAAATTTATACTTTGGAAAAACAAATTTATTTTGTAGATTTAGTTCAAATAGCCGCACAAGTGCGATTATAGCCTATAACCCCAAATATAATGCTTCATCCAAAATACCCTCTATATTCAAAACAGAAACAAACATCACACACTTTGTTTGCATCTTGGAAATTAGGACAAATTTTGAAATTCAAAACATAAACTCCACAACTTTCCATCTTCTCCACTCATTTGAAATTTAAAAAAATAAAATAAAAAAATCCACAAAAGACACCAATTACTTCACCTCTTTCCTTTCCTTTGTAATATAACTACGAATAGTATCATTCCATCTATTTTCTACAAAAACTTACAACTTTAGCTACAAGTTAAGCTCTTATTCTTGCATTTATGCATTTTCTTATTTCTTATTTTGCTTATAAACAAAATTTTTGTTAGAACGCACCAAATTTCTAAAACGCTTGGAGTGCCGTTTGTGATAGTTAGGGGTAAACACAGTTCATTTTGAGTGGTTTTGGGCCTACTTAGAAAAACTACAAAATAAATAAATAAACAAAATTTACTTTCCAAACTAAACCATGTTTTGCACTTCGGTTCAATTTGGTTTAGTTTTAACCACAGCTTATCTTGTGACAATAGTAACCATTTTCAAAAAAATTAAAACATAAATATATTAGTCTAAAATCTAAATACAAAGTTTAAATTGGAACTTTCTAAATATAAACATTTGAATACTAAAATATTGATCTCAATACAAGCTTATAACAATAAAATAGTACAAAGTTCAATCATAATTGCAACAATTTTTAATACTATAGTTGCATTGGGTCAAAAATTATTGCAATGTACAACAATTTATTAAACTTTTCAATACTGCCCCAACACTTATCAAACTTTTTTTTTAATTTTTTTTTTTGGCATACTAATTATTATGGATCCCATCAAAGTTTTTGGCACTTAGCTAATTCATTTGCTCTATTTATTTTTCAAATATTTCTTGAAAGAAAATGTTATATGTTACTAATTTTAAATGTCGTATCCTTGAAATTATTCAAACCCCATAATACTTTCGAAATATGAGTTACATTTGTCCAAACAACTTTGTTTTCAGTTCAATTTTTTTAGTTTGAGTCAACGATTTGGTGTGGTTTCAAATGATTTTTAAGCATCAAAACCCAAAATAAATCATATCAATTGTTTCTAAATATTTTGTTTTGGTTTAAAATGAAGAGTCCATGTAGACCCAAGCTGTTTCAACTCTGCAGATTTTTTATTCAACCGTAGTTATAGTTATCAAAACTACACTGCGCCAATCGTAGAGTTGGGTCAAACAACTCTCCACCGAACAACTGAGTACCCTTTGTTATAGTTATCAAAACAACACCCGACCATTTTCTTAAGAGTTGGATCAAATGACTATTCACAAACATTAGAATGGCGTGCAGTTTACTTATCAAAGTTTGAAACCACTCTTCACAAATGCCATATGTCATTTTGCTATAGTTATCAACAAAATGATACCACAACTTTTTGAATCAAAGATAATTAAGACTTTATTACGAGTTGTAAGGCCTTTTAAACTTAAAACACATTAGGCTGGTGCATTTTAAACTTAAAGCATTGCTACTAAGCTCTTTATACGAATACTTCAAGCTATAATGGTGATCAAATGATTAACAACTATCACTCTATTCGCATTTGAATAGAACCTTAATTATCTCAACATATGGTTGCCAATAATAATCAAAAGGATGGAGTGAGAATAAAGTTACTGCAATAGGATTACTACCGTGTTAAATCGCATTAGTCAAATTACGCTACATTTTATAAATTGAAACTCTATTTTCCTTTTTTCACTATATTTAGGGCATATAATTTTTTTTACTAGATTCAGAGACATCTAATTTTTTATTTTATATTATTTTTTTGTTTTTGACATTTTGTTTCCGAGTTAATTGTTTCACAACCAAATAAACCAGCTTGTCATTCCCCAAAAGTATAAAAGGATTTAAAAAAAAAAAAAAACCCTTTTCAAGGTATGTTTTCATGTTACCAACCCAAATGAACCACGTAACAAGGAGATGGGCTATCGGCAACTCCACCACGCGGGTATTTTTAAGGTCCAAGACAATTTCTCAAATGAAGTGTTTTGGGAGGAGATTAGCTAGTTCAAGGTCTTTACTTAAGAACCCAAATAAATCGAGGGAAATTTTATTCATGGTACCCTTTCGCCTATCATTCAATGATGTAAGAGCAATATCACCATTCATTTTATTGTTAGCAATTGTATCTTTGCCACCATTCTTGCTCAGCTATTGATTAACCTGGCTCCTTACTTTCTTTTAGAGTTAGTAAATATGTATCTCTTAAAAGCTTTCTTTCAATCAATATCTTAGAAGTAAAATAGCATCTCTTGCATGGAGTAAATATAGTTTCAGCATATCTTCACTTGTATTGATTTATCGATGGGATTAGTCAAAACTGAATGCAAACTTGGATATAAACTCATTTTAGTACTTTTTTCTAGGGAATATTGTCCTAGTGAAACAAGTTTTGCATTTAATAATTTATTCCTCATTTACTAGCATGCTTCATTCTACCTTGGCTTATCCAAGCCAAAAACTTGTATTACTAGGAAAACTAAATCATTCAAGGACATGTGTACTCGTAGGTAAGTCAAAATGCACAACTTCCTTCATTTCAACGCATCCATTTTCACATCCTCTTTCCACATTCTATGACTTGATTTGCCTTTTCAACTAAGCCTATATTTGGATCATGTTTATAAATTATTTATAAACACTCAAGCCACTTTTTGCCCACACATTGTGATGAACCTACAAACATTATTCACTTATCCACAATTCATTTCTATTTATTTATAATTTATACCGTTTATAAGCATTTCTCATACATGCTCTAAGACAAGCAATTTTGTAGAGCAATACCCTACTCAATTTGAGTGGTTTGGATCTATTTAGAGGCCATCTTCTTAAATTCTCTTGAAAATATCCTCCATTCACTACTAAAAAAAGTAACCCAAAAATTTCCTCTATAAAGGCTTCCTTCATCTTTGGAATACTTGCCCAAGTAACACAAAAATGTCCTTTATAAAGGGTTCCTTCATCTTTTGAATACTTGCCCGGCCCTTAATTCGACTAAGAAACATTTTGGCTACTTTCTACAAGAATATATGTTTGGGATTTTGGAAATAGATTAGGGGGCATAGCGAACTAGGCCAAGACTCTGACTACAAATGAGTTGTATTGTGAACCTTAGATATTGGTGTAACATTCGGAAAATTCAAGCTTCATTTGGCAAACTTTATAAATCATTCATAGATTTTAAAACTTTATTTTCAACAACACAATACAATGAACTTACAAATATTATCCACTTATTCACTGCTCATTTCTATTTATTTATAAATTAAACCGTCTATGAATTATTCCCAAACGGAGGCTGAGTTATGGATTTAACAATTGGTTAGATAGCTTGAAAAGTGAAAGTAGAAAATTAAATACAACATTCTATTGTTGTTGAATAGGGTCAAGAGGAATGGCTAGCAGTTCGAATTGACACTAAACTTGATGCAATTAAATTAAAAACAACAATTTGACATGGAAGGATAGATAAGATCTAACATTGTACAATTTTTAAATGAAGTGCTTTGTTTGTAAAATGATTATAAATAAGCAAACCATCAGTTGAAGGCCATATTTCATTCTGACCAAGGGGCTTCCCAAACAATGTTACCTTGAAAAAGGTTACCAAGCATTAGTAATTGACAAGAGTTACTTACGAGATAAATTCTATGCCCCAAAATTTAAATAAATTTGAAAAGAAATTAAGCATTGCAATGATCAAAACAAGTAATTTAATTGAGTTGAGAGAGCAGTTTAGTACTCCAGAAGCTTCATTAAGTCTACCCTCAAAGTGGGACATACGTCTAGATTCCTTAGTATCCATTAAAGAGTCCTCAAACTTTACAGTTAACTGGATAGCACCAACACGTGGACTGCGTCGACGTATTATGAGACGAAGATCAGCGTGTCGGAAATGAAGAAATACAATCGGATGGAAGAAAACAGTAAGCAAAAGCAAAACAGACGATCGAAAGAAATGTAGAAGAGGTATGTGACTGATGTCGCGCTGATGAAGAATAAATGCAGTGACGACCGGAAGAAAGGCACTAATGGCTGAAGAGGAAGACAAAATGAAGAGGTGTGATTGGCAGAGATTGAGTGCTGAGGAAGTAAACCCTATTGAAATGTAATTTTCAATTCAAATTGTTGGGCCCCAAAACATTACATTAAGCCCATGTTTGGTTGCCAATTTTTTGGAAAAACATTGTTTTAAATACAGATTTTTTTTTGGAGAATGTGCGGTTAAAAAGTAGGAAAAAAATTTGGTTTACATTTATAATATTTTATTGTGTGAATATGTGGTTAAAAATGAGTGTGTAAAATTTTTTTTTGAAAGAATGAAAGACAAACAGGGGGATAAATGCTCTGCACAATTTCTTTTCCTAGTATTTATTTGATAAGACTTTTTTTTTTTTTTTTGCAGCTTTACCCTTTTAACAAAGCAAAAGGTAGATTTTTATGAGAATCGAGTTTTTTTACCATTTAATTTACCATTTTACCCCCAATAAAAAAATAACTTACAAAGTCAATCAAATTAAGAAAATATTACTTCTGACTATTAAATTAAAAAATAATATTTTAATCAACGTATCGATAATGTATCATATCGAAACTTCTTCAAAAAATCCCGTATCAACGTGTTGGACACTCGTGTCCGTGCTTCTTAGATGGTAAACTAATCAAATGTATATAAGAGCCTAAGTTTACTGCAACCATGTTACAAATACACTTTTGTACGGTTTTCCCTCTAGCAATCTACTACTATAATTCCAAGATAAACAGTTGTAAATTTCATCTGTAAAGCCCTATAAATTTTATAGAATAGAAATATTTATCTAGATTTTTATAATTTTGAAAGTTGAGGGGCTAAAGTAAATAGGTATAAAATATTTTATTTTTTGGGTCTAAAAATAAAATTTTGATAGAGCGTGTTTTTGTATATCAATATTGAGCTAGTATGGTAGTTCGCATTCAATGATGCACCATGGACTAAAGAAAAATTTAATTCGGATAAGTTAGGCCCGAGATATTGAAGTCCAAAGAAATTAACTTTAATTGGTAATTTTATTTAAATTTGGTTGATGATTTAGCTTTCTACGACCGCCATAATTTGTGTAGGATAAAGATTAATTGTAATCCTAAACTAATTATGACAAAGTTCAATGGTAATCCTATATCTGATAGCTGTTAAATTGTTAATTATGATCCTATTTTATTTGTGATAAGTGCTAATCATATATTTGATATGTTCCACACTTCAGTATTGTTATTTAATTAAATTAGGAATCATAAATTTATGTTAATTACCTTTTCCCTAACCTTCCACGTGCGACAACTTAATAGAAAAACATTAGTGGAGTACAATCCAAACACTACCTTATTCATTCTTTCAATTTGTATACTAGTTTTTCCATTTCAAAAGTTGTCCACGTGTTGTCCCATATTATATTGAATGAGTGATTATGACTTGTAGATTATCACCACCCTAATATTGAAACCTTTTTAACTAGTGGGAGACCTATTGTACCAAAACTCTATTGTCTTTTGCAACTATAAATTTTGTGTCAGAGGCCTTATTATTCACCACAAAAGATATTATATGGCATAATGAAAATCAAGGCTAGAGAGAGAAGAAAGGAAAAGAAAAGGATTTTCACGTGCATTATTTTACATTCCTTGACAACTTTTCAAATTTATCGAGCTAAGATATTTTTGTGCAAGTGGTTTGTCTCCGTATACTTTTATAAGCCAAGTAACTTGAAAAACAATGACAACAATTTAAATAGTACTTTGGGGAAAAAAAGATTTTATTGACTAGTGTTTTAAAAAATTGATGTCGTCAACTATGTAAGGAAAACACTACAAGGATGCTGAGCCACAAATCTGCATGCTATAAACTTCGACAAAAATAAACTAGAAAACACAACTATTTCACCAAATTATGTATACAGGAAAACACAGTAAATAAATTTAAGAGTTAAAAGCCATTAATTTTAAGGGAGACAAAAACTTGCTGGAAGAAAAACGCAAAACTGGTTACAGTAAAATGCAAGATAGAGGTTGATCATATTCATTAAACTGACTTTTACAACTTCTAAGTCCACGATTCAAGGACTCCACTTTTTGAACTTCAAAACTAAGCAACATGAGAGGTTAAATGAATCTCTAAAATAGTTTTAGAAAATAGAGAGCTTCACGTACTTTCACTAAAGCATCATCTTATAATGTTTTTATTGGGTGATCTTCTATTTTCCTAATTCCTTACAAGGTGGTGGTTGATTTTAACCCTTGTCCTCATTTATTTTTCCAAGAAATTAGCAATATAATTATGTTCTCAGTTTCCCATTTTATCATTTATTTGCCTTCTCAAACTAACAAATTCTAGTCATGCCACTTATGTCATAAAATGCAGATCTTATCAGGTCCCAGCTTTAACATTGTTGTGTTTGAAAATATGAAAGCAACTGCAGACAGAACTTTAAGATTCCCGTGAAAATGGAAATTAACATCAATCTTAGAGTGCCTGAATCAACTACGTGAACGTACCATCAAGAAGAGGAAGGCTCTCTGATGGGGCAATTGCATCGGGTTTGGCTCGCCGCACAATTGTCTTAAGCACACCTCCATCCCCAGTCAAATCCATTGAATCTCCCATGGTTCTCTAAACTCTCAGCTGTTGTGGATAAACAAGGCGTCAGTATTATACTCCCAAATGACCGATGTAAATGATGTGTCAAAATTTGTACAACTATGCAAAACTTCTGAAACCAAAAATGCTGGAAGCTACATTTTTTTCTCAAAGGCCTAACAACAAAATTACATAGGAAAAAATGTTGAACATTGAAATATTACAATTACAGTGATGCACCTATAATATCACATACTGTGGTCTGACTAAATGTTAAAATTAATCTCTTTTATTATGCTGTTTCTTGCAGAAGTATTTTATACGTCCATGTGTGGTATTTTTCTTAGAAATGCAATATTTCACAAGTCGTATATTAGTAATTACTTCATAGTTTATAATTTTGCAAATATCTAATTCTAAGATTAAGAAACTTATGATTAATCAAAGGGATGAATTAACCAAAAAGTAAAAGGGGCACAGTTCACTGGGACGAAAGTAGTATAAACATCATCAATTCTTATTTTATTTATTTATTTATTTTTATAGCAGGGACATTTCTTAAATCATATAAAAACTGTAATTTAATCTCAAATTATGTATCCCCAAAAATTCCAAGCTATTGAATTCACTAAATTTTACCCTTTCAATTGCATATCCAAAATTTCATACATTTATCACAAATAACAATATAAGAAAAATTTATAAAGACTAAACGCGAAGTACTTTATCAAATTACCAGAACTAAAAAAAACCCACAAAAATTAAAGTACTTTATCAAAATTAAAAAAGAAAAAAGAAAAGAAAAGAAAGCCATAAAACTTGAAGCCATTCAATAAAAAATAAAAACTGCAAGTAAAATATTCTTTAAAGGGTGAATATGCACGCATACCTGAGCTACGAGGGAAATGGAGAAGAAGGGTGAGGGTAGGAGGAGAATTTGATAAAAGACTGAGGGTAAAATTGGAAAAATCGGCGGAACTTGTATAGTAGGAGGAGAAGTCCTTGGCCATAAAGCTTCCGGTGTTTCTTTTCTTGGCTCTTTACCGGAGTAACTGCTTCTTTATACACGAAAATTAAAGATTCCTCAGCCACGCGACTGTAAGCGCGCTCCATCACGGGGGTGAACTGAAAAATTCAGCGTGGCCCAACTAATCGTACTTAAGTAAAAGTAGGCCTACTAGCCCGAGTTGGCTTCACTGGGATAAAGTGGGCAATTTGAGCCTGGCCCAATCCCTTAGCCAACTGAATTTGGGCACAGGGCTCAAGTTTGTGAATCACTAGATGAGAAAATTTCATAATTAAGAGATTTAGTTTTATCAATTTCAAATTTAAGAGATTATGTTTAAAATTTTAAATCTCGGACTTTTTTAAATTTTATTTATAAA
>CAIGRB010165093.1:0-14206 GCA_903798255.1 Fraxinus quadrangulata
TTTTGAAAAAAAAAAAAAAATCTTCAAAAAAAAATAAAAAGAAAATTCTCATAATGTTGAAAACTTTGAAAAACAAATTGAAATTAATCTTTAAAACGCCAAACAATAAATTAAATGGTTTAGAGTAGTCACTAAATAGGGCATTATCTGTGTAAAGTGTCTTGTTCCTTCGATTTCTTAATTATTAGAGCATCTAATTATGTGATTCTGTGCAGGCATCTCTTTGCTGTTAATTCTTCAGTGTTCCAAAACAAATATTATTTTGTAGCATAATATTTTGTTTATTTAAATTACTTATTTGACCATACCTAAAAATAATAAATTATCAAGTATTTTAAGTTATAAAATGTAATATATTTTTGTTTAGATAACAACATAATAAATTAATGAAGTATTTAAAGTATTAAAATGTTACATTTGTCTTGTATTACGTAATTATTTTACCAAATATTAAACAATTCGTGTGCATTAAAAGAAAATTTGAAAGTGCAGATACAAAACGAATTGTTTGACCTCTAACTTCATTTTTCCATGTAAGTTAATTTGTTTCATTTGTATTGAATAAGATGAAACGTGGCAAACTCATAGAACATAGACCACGAGAAGCAACAAAAGAAGACCTGCGATCTTCACAAAATCGACAAAATTTAAAAAATATAAGCTTTTAAATAAGAAGATTCAACATAGCAAGTAGTTGAACTCAAATCTCATTGTCACTCATTTATAAAAATTGTGCATGTGTCACACCTTTAATGAAAAATGAATGCTCATGAAGGTACGGGGTTGCAATTATGTTAACAATCACACTTCTAATATATTTGAGGATACGAGACCATATATTCCATTAAGTGAATTGAAAAATAAAAGTTAAAATGATAAAAAGGAGAAGAGCTGGTAAAGGCTATAATTTCTCTTGCCTCGTTAAAAATGGATATGGAAACAAGAGTATCACATCATTTTACATGACAAGGGTGCTTTCTATTTCAAAATAATGATATTTACACTAAATAGTTCATCTCTCTTAACTTAAATAGAAAACGTCCTAAAACTGTGTATGTTGAGCACCCCAATGGTTGTTCTCTCACACCAAATGGCCTCGAGAGGATAACAGAATACTACTTGGTTGGCTGGTCCTGAAGCGACTCATCTTAATGCGGTAGTTGCATTATTGTATCTTGCTAACAGTACACGACTTGACATAACATTCTCAATTTTCCGGTTGAAAATGACAGTTTTTTTCTTCTCGAGGTATGAACTCCTTATAAGTTTTAAGCCTTCACAGATTTCAGTAAATGATGATCATCTGGAATCCAATTATCATCCACAAGATCAAGATCAAGATCATACAAAGATATGATTGAGTTATTGCCAGTTTCAGAAATTCTTATTTGATCCACTAATTCTCTCAATATCTGGTATACTTCTTGGCAACAAGGGTGTGAATGATCCTCTGCGTTAAAAGCATGCACCTCATTTTGAACTTCTATCCAACTCCAACCAGGTACTTTCTTGACTCCCCTCTCCTTCATCAACCTCTTTACGTTAGCCTTCTCGTCCCACCTCTTAAGATGTCCATACATGTCCGAGAGAAGAACATAAGTACAGTGTTCTCCGGGTTCAAGTTCTAGCAAATGACAGGCTAACTGAGTTGCCAATTCTATATCACCACAAGACCTACAGGCACCTAATAAAGTTTTCCACACCATCGCATCGGGTTCAAATGGCATTTCTTTGATCAGCTCTTTTGCTTCTAGTAGACGTCCTGCTCGACCAAGTAAGTCAATACCACAGGCATAATTTTCCATTTGTGGGCGAACTCCATATTCACTTTCCATGGATTTTAGGAATGAAAGTCCTTCCTCTACCAGACCAATGTGACTGCACGCAGTTAGAACAGCAACAAAAGTGATGTGATCCAGCTGCACGTCTCTCTCTATCATTAAGGAGAAGAGGTCGAGAGCAACTTTACCTTGCCCGTGTTGCGCATATGCAAAAATGATTGAGTTCCAAGTTATTGAACTGTCTTTGTATGATGCGTCAAAGGATTTCCAGGCATCTCCAATTATCCCACACTTCGAATACATGAAGATCAAAGCACTCACCACATATTCATTCACCTCAAATCCGGATTTTACAACCAAGGAGTGAATTTGTTGACCCAATTGGAGTGTGGCCAAATCAGAGCAAGATCTAAGGACAGCTGAGAAGGCATAATGATCAACTTTTAGGTACTCAAGATGCATCTGTCCAAAGAGCTTCAAGGCATTTTCACTCAAACCATTTTGCGACAAGCCTGTCAAAATTGTATTCCAAGAAACAAGGTCCTTGACATGCATGAACTCAAAGATTTTCAATGCATTATTTACGCTGCTGTTAATGGATTTTAGATACATCGAAATCAAGGCATTAGCAATTGGCGTTAACTGTTCAAATCCCCTCTTTAGAACCAAAGCATGGAAAGATCTCCCTTGACTCTGAAGAGAATCCACAAAACAAGCACTTATTATCGTAGTATATGTATAAATATCTGGTTCTAAACCAAGCTTTTCCATCTCCAAGAAGAGCTTAAATCCACATTTTTCTTGATCGTGCTCCATATAAGCTGCTAGCATTGAATTCCATGTAACCAGATCTCGGTATCCCCAAGTAATATCAAAAATTCTTTTCGCATCATCAATGCACCCACATTTTGAATATGCGGTGATCAAAGCATTACAGACAGTGTTATCAAACTCTAACCCATGTTTCATAATCTTCCCATGGATCTGCTTCATCAACGTGCAAAATTCTAACCCATCTAGCATCGTCAAAAGTGGTGCAAAGGTGGCATCATCAACCCCCACACCTTCCCTTTCCATAGACATCATCAATTGAAAACAATGCTTGTGATCGCCCAATTCTGCATATCCCGCAATCAAAGCATTCCACGACACAGAATTCCTCTCCGGCATGTCATTAAACACCACACTTCCATCCCCAACTCTATCACACTTCACGTACATATCCAAAAGCGCACTGCCAGCATAAACATTTCCCTTATACCCCATCTTAATCACATCAGCATGCACCTGTTGCCCACACTCAAGATGATTACTCGAAGCGATGCCCTTGAAAATGCTCCCAAAACTATAGCCATCGAACACAAACGCATTATTCTTCATGGATTTCAAGACTCCCCATGCCATGTCAAAGCATCCAGAATTCACATACCCTGCGATCAGGGTGTTCCAAGAGACGGTATCTGGATAAGGCATTTCGTCGAACAGTTTGAGAGCATTGTTCAATTCTTTGCATTTTATATATCTGTTTATAATGTTGTTGGCAGTGTAAGTATCTGTAATCAGTGACACCTTGATAGCTTGGCAATGGCTTGCTAAAACTTTCGATAAATTTGCAAGTGTGGTTTCAGTGAGTATTTGCAGTGGCCTCATTCAAGAGACAACAGTGCATGTTTAACTAAGCTTGAAAAACTCAATTATAAGTAAATAAGTTTACTGTTAAAGGTAGCGTTTTCCACTTATAAGTAACAAAACGTAACTTATTTAGAAAAAAAAAAAAAAAACAAGTTATTTTAAGCTCAGCAATTAGCAAATGTGCTGTAATTACTAATTTCCATAAGAGAAATATTCTTCTGAGAAAATAGAGGTAAAATCGTTCTCTTAATTATCCGCAATGCGATTTTATCTCGTTTCATTGTTGGTAAAGCTTGCGACTTTCACCTAAAGTTGCACGACTTTACTTCAAAAAGACAAATTACTGAAGAGATATGCATAAAAACAAAAATAAAGAAATTGTAGAATTGTTCCTTCAAATTTTTGTTCTTTTCCCATTTTCTTGTCAAATTATTTGTTAATATATGGTAACAAAACTTTTACAAAGGGTTATCATTTGATCTATTCATAATTTAAATTAAAAAAATATATAATTTAAAATTAACTCAGTTACTAATTTATTAAAATAACAAAAACTTAATAAGCCCCTATTTTATAGGAATTAAAATTAGATTTTTAGTATATTTTGATAAAAGTTGATGAAATATGTGATTGAAATGGGTCTTATAAAATATGTTATTAAAATTAATTATTGACTTTAATTTTAATATAAATTTATAGAGAATACGGGCTCCAAAACGTTGAAAACTTTATTGCTAAAGAGTTATTAAAAATTTATCAATCAATTTAAATTTAGCATTGTATTGAAAACTCTCTCTCTCTCTCTCTCTCTTTCGGTATAGCTTCTTTTGTATTTAGCCCATGTTGGGTTTAGATAAAAATTAGATTTTTAATAAATTTTGACAAAAACAAATAAAAATGTGTGGTTGAAAAGTTATGGATCTCGTGAAATATGTTGTTGAATCATGTTTTATGGTGAAATCCACGTCATGAATTACTTGTCGAGAATATCTATTGTCAAGATTTGGCGTGTGATCCCTCTGTCGCGGAAAAGTCCAAAGGTTGGCAACAAAGCCGAGTGTAGCATGCGCGACTACAGCTGCATCTTTTGGTAGCGAAATTATGCTCCCGCCATTGCTGTGGAAGTAGGGATTCAAGCGAAGAATAGCTCTTGCAAATTCGAATTAAAGGGCCGATCTAATGCTAGATGTGACAAGGCATTCAGTTCCCGACTTTGTCCATCCACTTCGTGTACTCGGCTACCCATGCGTTTGCTGACTTCAAATTGAAGCAACCTTCTCTTGTTAGAACTTTTTCTTGCTAAGCAACGATTTTCCTGGGCTGGACTGTCTAAAAAGGAACATCCCAGAAAGGAAAATGATGAAAGTACAGGGAAATTTATACAGAAATTTGAATTCTCAATCACATACCTATAGCATGGTCCGCCCAGAAAGTAGTTCTTCTCGCCATTCTGTCAACAATTTCACTATTGTTCTGAAGAACACAGCGTGCTTCAAACCATTAGAAGTAATGTAATTTGGCAACTATTGATCTTTTTCTCTACTCCACCAAACTTCAAAGCCTCGATTCGTTCTTTCAGTCAGTTTGAAAAATAGGGCTGTTGCATCTTCCAGTTGAGTAACAGATTTACCATTGCCTTCAAACTGCCCACCCCAGTACAGACATTCCAGCCTCCCATCGATCAATCAAGCTTCAGAAAGTTTTGCCAAGCTAAATTTCGAAAAAATTAATGGCAAGGTTTCAAAGTCTATTAACCAGGTAATATTACCGATAAAACATTAATAGTGTTTTTGTTAAGGTGGATGGAATAGTAGAGGACACTACTAAGGAAGAAAAAGAAGTCAGTCATGTACAATCCATCATATCTAAATAGAATATTTTTAAATTTTTTAAAAAGAATTCGTTTCGCATTTCTGGTTGTAAAGGCTAAAATGTCAATCTCGATCACTCTAAACCATAATTCATGTAAACAAGTAATAACAGACGAGTCTTCTCAGCCATCGAAAAATAGTTTCATTCTCTAGAATGGAGGTCATTGAATGATTAAGCAAAACAGTGTAAAATTTCCATATATGTGAGGTCCATTGGAAGATCAAAAATCAGGGTTCAGTGATTGTTCAACACAATATTTAGTGATCTGAGCATCAAAAAAAAAAAAAAACAAAGCGTAAAAATAATGGTGGTTACTAATAGCAGAGTTTCATCCGAGTCAACATACCTGTTTCGCGCGGATTGTCGCTAACAATTAAAAAAAAGGTTCAGACGATTGTGTAAGGAACATACCTCTTGAGACAAAGTCCCAAAAATGGATGTTTTATTTGGCGAAGATTTACAAATCGAAAATGAACAGAATGCCTTCAAATGGCGCTAACACACGAGTACTAAAAGAATAATTTTAAAGTTAAGTTAAAAAATTGAAATTACATATTTTCTGTTGAGAGTGTTTGATTCGGAGTCCTTTCTTCTATGTTTTCTCTTTCTTTTATACTATTTTGATAGTTTCTTTGTGAAGAACTGCTTGAAAACTGTTTGGTGTTCTATAACTACCCACTTTTTTTATGATAGCTAATTTATCGTGAAACTATCATATCTAACTGTTGCCACGATTCTTGTTTTTCAACCGTCCACAACTAGAATCCTTGGATCATGAAGCGTGATGGAATTGCTCAATAACCGCTTCAATAACTGTTGTTTTGGATAACCATGATATCTCATATTTGTCAGGATCCTAGGCGACTCGAAGGTTTGGACGAGAACGGGCTCATTCATTCTGGACGACCGCAAGATACTCCATTCGCTCAGATTTTGAGCGTCTTGCCAGCTTATGCGATGACGATACTTTGTTATGGGGCATCTTTTGTATTTATCAATGGTCCCATTAGGGTCTTTGTCCTGGACTTTCTATTTGGACTTCATTCCTTGGGCTATTTAAATTTGGGCTACACTTTTTGTGTGTGAACAATTCCTTTTGTGGAACAGGTCGCTCTACTTCTGCTCTTGTCTCCTCTCATTGGTCTATCTATTCAGGCATGTTCGTAAATCTAATGTAAATGTCCTATGTGGCTGTTAAATACGGATGTAATGCTGAACTCGCATCAAGCATGGCAAAAAATGTCGTTCATTGTCTCAACCAAGTCACTCAACCTCTACGTTAGCTACAATTTGGTCACTTATGGAATTACCATTACAAGCCAAAATCGATTATCTAGTAATTTCCCCTAATAAGATTGTTTAATCCACTTTTGATTTCTCTAAAGTCTATCAGTCAATTAAAGCAATATAATCTGCTAGGAGTTGATTGATTTACCAAATTATTTGATGACCAAAATATGTCTCATTTGTTAAACAATCCAAAAAAATAAAGAAAAAGAAGAAGATGCTAGGGTTTCATTGATACTGCATAATGAATTGAATACAAAAAGATAATTTAACCTAAATATAAAGAGATTATATATAGGCTAAATAAAGGAAACTAAAAAGACTATTCTACCCTTAATAAATAATAAAACAAAATAACCATATATTTCTTAACATCTCTCCTTAAACTCACGATGCGGCAGCGACAAGCATCGACTCAATAACCGCTTCAATAACTGCTGTTTTGGATAAGCATGATGTCTCATGTTTGTCAGGATCTTGGGCGACTCGAAGGTTTGGACGATAACGGGCTCATTCATTCTGGGTGACCGCAAGGCACTCCATTTGCTCAGATTTTGGGCGTCTTGCCAACTTGGACGATACTTTGTTATGGTGCCTCTTTTGCATTTATCAATGGTCCCATTAGGGTCTTTGTCTTGGACTTCCCATTTGGACTTCATTTCTTGAGCTATTTAAATTTGGGCTACACTTTTTGTGTGTCAACAATTCCTTTTGTGGAACAGGTTGCTCTACTTCTGCTCTTGTCTCCTCTCATTGGTCTCTCTATTCAGGCATGTTCGTAAATCTAATGTAAATGTCCTATGTGGCCGTTAAATACGGATGCAATGCTGAACTTGCATCAAGCATGGCAAAAAATGTCGTTCATTGTCTCAACCAAGTCACTCAACCTCTACGTTAGCTACAATTTGGTCACTTATGGAATTACCATTACAAGCCAAAATCAATTATCTAGTAATTTCCCCTAATAAGATTGTTTAATCCACTTTTGATTTCTCTGAAGTCTATTAGTCAATTAAAGCAATATAATCTGCCAGGAGTTGATTGATTTACCAAATTATTTGATGACCAAAATATGTCTCATTTGTTAAACAATCCAAAACAATAAAGAAAAAGAAGAAGATGCTAGAGTTTCATTGACACTGCATAATGAATTGAATACAAAAAGATGATTTAACCTAAATACAAAGAGACTATATATAGGCTAAATAAAGGAAACTAAAAAAACTATTCTACCCTTAATAAATAATAAACAAAATAATCCTATTTCTTAACATCATTAACTAGAGTTCGACCATCAGATTAACATGATCCTAATTGGGAACAATAGAAATGCATATAAAATTCCCATAAACTATGATTATCACACATAATATGCATATACTCAATAGAAATTAATTTCACAAGTGTATATACTAGTACTACCCCTACCAAACAAGCACTAAAGAACATAAAGAAACCAAATAAGAATCTAAATTGGATTACATGTGGTGTCGTCGATCTTCAAGCCACCGAAGCTCTCCATTGCCATCAAAATACAGAACAACCTGTTTGTCAAACACACTGAGGCCCAAAAGGGGCATCATCTGGTATATCTTTGGTGAGATAAAGATGTTGCTATTCTTTTGTCCAGTCATATTGTGCCACTTCATCTCTAGTAGATGGGCTCAACATCACCCCCTGATCATCATATGTGAGGTTTGAACCCTGGTCCGTATTGGTGCTTCCAGAATTTGTGTTGAATTCATGTTTCTGGATATTGCAACTTTATTAATAATGCACCTGTAGTCGGATTGAGACACATGATTACATCTTGGCTGTTGTATTTGCTTCTCGATGCTTCTATTATTTGTGTTGTTTCACTTGGCACGCGATTTTGAAGGTTTTCATTCCATGGCTGTGGTTTGAATGAAGCTCTCTCGTCTAGGGTTTTCTCTTCTATTTTTCTTTCTCAAATTTCTGATTTGAAACTTTCGATCTGTAATCTTTAGACCTTGTTTAGTGATATTTTGAGTGAATATCTGTAAGACCGTTTGTGCTCTCTCGAGTTATTGTTTTTAGTGAGTTTGTGAAGATTCTTGGTGATTCTTTGTGGATCGATTGTTGTGTCATTGAGAGATAAGTATTCTTGTACTATTACAGTGTATTGACTAAACATTTATAATCTTCGTTGCCATTTTGCGCTATATAGTGGAACCAAACATAAATCTTATTTATTGGATCCTCAACGGCGGATGTAAGAATTAGATCTGGGGCTTAGCCCGAAAGAAATCACTTGTGTTATCTTAATTTTTGCACTCTTTATTTACTGAAGATCGTTTTGTTGTTGCTTCTCAACGTTAATATCACATATTCCTGGCCTTACAGTGGTATCAGAGCCATTACTGAGGAGCAAGATACTTGGATCTTGGAAAAAATGGTTGATTTGCAACAGATCTAAATATTTTGGAATTGCTGTCAAGTAAAATTGGAAGAAAACTAGTTTTCTAAACTCTCTAGGTAAGATTTTTCTAAATTTTTTTGTACAGTTACTTTAAGAAATTAGGGTTTTTTAATTTTTTTTTCCTTGATTTAACGTATACATTAATCCCCTTGAGATTAATCTTTGTACAAAGGCTTCTACGAGACATTGAGAATTTGAGATAAATCAAGTACGGGTGTGTACCTGAAAGATCTTGCATGAAGAATCTTTGAAACATAGCTTTGTGATCTCTATTATTGTGTTTTCTTTTTAGTCTTGATATGCATATTCTCTATGTGTGCTTGAAATTTGTAAAATCTTATTTGACTAAGTGTGTTACTGTAATTTGTGAGTGACATCATTCTATACTCTTATTGTTCTTTGCAAATTTCTGAAAACTGTCTTCAATTTTTTAATCATACTTGACTATAACATGACTTCTGCTAAATTTGAAATTAGTCAATTTGATGGAAAATGTAATTTCAATATGTGGAGTCAAAAAATGAAGGTTACTTTAATGTAAATGAGATGTATTAGGGTTTTAGATGATAGCGACCTGCTGATTTAATTCCTGTAAAGAAAATTGAACTTGAAGAAGTTGTTTGAAATACTATTTTCTTGTACTTATCTGAAAATGTGATAAGAAGTATTGGTGAAACAAAAAAATGCTTTTGAATTGTGGACTAAGCTTCGTGACAAATATGTGACAAAAACTTCTCCAAATAAGTGTTTCTTATTAAAACAATTATTTTCTTTCAAAATGAATCCCTCATTTAATTTGTATAAAAATTTAAATAGATTTACAAAACTTACTCAAGACTTGGCCAACTGTGATGAAAAACTTTCAAAAGATCAGATGGATGTAGTCATATTAAACTCCATTAGTGACAAATATAAAGTGATCAATGTTGCACTAGAGTAAGGTAGGAAAGAACTTGCTACTGATATTATAATAAATTCTCTAAGAAATAAGGCTCTAGAGATGAAAGCCGATTCTAGTAATAGTCAAAATGAATATAATTTGTTAGTAAAAGGGAAATTTTTTGGTAAATCAAATTATCACTCTAAGTTTTTTATTGAAAATAAAAATAAATTTAGTGATAACAATAAATTCAAAAATAAGGCTAAAGGTAAGAAATGTTATTATTGTGAAAAGTTGGATCATTTTGTTAAAGACTGTTTTAAGAAGAAAAATGATTTAAAAGAAAAGAAGTTTGATGATGGGAGTAATGATTTAGTATATAATAAAGCTAAGCCTGAAACTGGTCTAGTCCTGGTTAATATGGAAAAAGAACTGAGTGGTGAATGGATATTTGATTCAGGTTGTTCCTTCCATATGTGCCCAAATAAAATCTGTGTTCTTGAGTTTGAAAAATCAATTGGAGGGCAAGAAAGTCAGAAGGATAGGTACCATAAAATTGTTACTGGATAATGGTAATGTTCTATTCCAAAGAGGAACTAAGTATGTTCCTGACTTGGAAAGGAACCCGGTGTCCTTAGATATTTTAGATAATATGGAATTTAACATAAATTTAGGTCAATGACATTTAAATTCTTAGGGTCAGTGATTTAATCATAAGCAACCTTAAAAGACATGGCCTCTGAAAAACTAAACCCCTACTTGGCTTAATTGCTTCTGTTATATCTGAAAACTTTAAGCTTGCAAAATTATGGCATGATAGACTTAGCTACATTGGCAAAAAGGGTTAAAACATAAATTTAGGTCAATGACATTTAAATTCTTAGGGTCAGTGATTTAATCATAAGCAACCTTAAAAGACATGGCCTCTGAAAAACTAAACCCCTACTTGGCTTAATTGCTTCTGTTGTACCTGAAAATTTTACACTTGCAAAATTATAGCATGATAGACTTGGCCATATTGGCAAAAAGAGTTTGAATTCTTTAAATTTAAAATGAATTTTTGGAAAACTAAATCCTGGTGATTTTGGTTCAATGTGTTACAAGAAAACAGATCAAACTACCTTTTCCAACTGAAATTCATAAATCCAAACAAATATTAGAATATTTACATGCTGATTTGTGGGGTCATGTTGTTGTGTGCACTTTATCTCATTTAAGCTATTATTTACTGATCATTGATAATTTTTCAAGAAAAATGGGGTCTTCTTATTAAAAGTAAAGATAAAATATTCTCTATTTTTAAATATTAAAAAAATCTAATTGATTACAAAATAAAAAATTTAAGGACCGACAATTGTTTGAAATTTTGCAATCATGAATTCAATAACTTTTGTAAAGAACATAATATTTTGAAGTACAAAAATGTCACCTATACTCTTAAATAAAATGAAATAGCTGAAAGAATGAATATGACTCTATTAAACAAAGTTAGATGTATGCTTTTGATGATTTGCCTAAACTGTTTTGGAATGAAGCTGTTAAAACTGCTACATATCTTGTTAATAAAAATTCATACCAAAACTTTAAATTCTGAAGTACCTGAATCTGTGAATTATTTTCACTTAAAGATGTTTGGTTGTACTGTATATGCTCATCAAAACATTGAAAAATTGAAACCTAGATTACTTAAATGTATTTTTTTGGGTTATGATGAACATGTTAAAAGCTATAGATTATGGGTAAAATGTGAAAAGGGGTATAGAGTCATTGTTAGAAAAGATGTTATTTTCAATTAATCTTTAATGTCATGTTTAGAAGAAAAAGAAAATGTATTGACTAATAAAGATGTTCAAATTGATGTGGAGCCTCATCAAATTGAGCAAGACACTCATGTACTTGTAGTAGATGAAACTGGACTTGAACCTGAAACTAAAAATGATCAAGAAGTTGATCAATCTGATCATACTACTCTTCCATTTGATGAGTATCAACTCATAAGAGATGAGGAGATGAGGTATATCAGACCTTCTACTAGATTTGACTGTGATTTTTTTTTTCTCTTATCAAAAACAATTTGAAAATGAGTCAAACTCCTATGATGACGCTATTAAGTATAAAGAAAGTAAAAATTGGATAGCAATCATGGAACATGAAATGTCTTCACTTCTTAAAAACAAAATTTAAGAACTTATTAAAAGATCTAAAGGGCATGATTGACTGTAAGTGGATCTATAAAGTAAAACAAGGAGACGAAGATGATAAAAACATTAGATATAAAGCTAGATTTATTGTAAAAGGTTTTACTTAAAAAGAATGTGTTGATTATACTAAAAAAAATTCTCCTATTGTGAAATATACTATTGTTAGATGTTTACTTGCACTTGTTGCTCAATTTAAATGGAAACTAGATCAATTAGATGTTAAAATTGCTTTATTGTATGGTGACCTAGATGAAATAATTTACATAAGGTAGCCTACTGGTTTTGAAATAGGAGATCCCGATAATACTGTTTGTCTATTAAAGATATCTTTATATGGTTTAAAACGAGCTTCTAGACAATAGTAAAAAAAAAATTGATACATTCGTTATCAAATTTATAAGAAACCCTGGGGAAGAACTTTGGAATGCTTTAAAATGGTTATTAAGATGTCTTAAAAGTACACCTAACTTAGGTTTAGTTTAAATCAAGTAAAGATGGTGTTACTTTAAAGGAATATACAGATTTTAATTATGCTGGAGATAGAGATAATAGGAGATCAACTTCTTCCTAATTTTATACCTTATGTGGTACAATTGTTAGTTGGAAATCTCAACTTCAAAAAGTCGTTGCTCTATCTTCTACATAGCCAAAAGATATTGCTGCTACTAATGCTATAAAAGAGGGAATGTGGTTAAATGGTTTATTGTCTGAACTTGACTTTGTCGATAATCATGACATACTGTTCTTTGATAATCAAACTGTTATTCATCTAAGCAAAAATGCTATACTTCATGATAAAACAAATCATATTGATGTCAAATATAATTTTATAAGAGACGTTATTTCAAAAGGAGTTCTTAGAAATAGCAAAGTTACAACTTGGCTTAATCCATCTGATATGGGTACAAAAGTGATTCCTTTGAAAAAAATTGTAATTGTTTGAAACTCTTTGTAATGCATGTACAGATATTTAGAGCAAATGAAAAGTCAAATTGTGATTATGCTCTTGGCTGCACTATATTCCCAAATTCTGGTAGCAAAGTGGAGAATGTGAGATTCGAACCTTGGTTCGAATTGGTGCTTCCAGAATTTGTGTTGAGTCGTGTTTCTGGATATTGCAACTTTATTAATAATGTACCTTTAACTGGATTGAGACGTGGTTACATCTTGGCAGTTGTTTTTGCTTCTAGATGCTTTTATTATTTGTGTCATTTCACTTGGCACGCGGTTTACAAAATTTTTGAGAATTCTCTGGCTGTGATTTGAAGGAAGCTCTCTCATCTAGGGTTCTCTCTTTTGTTTTTCTTTTTCTCAAATTTCTGATTTGAGACTTTCGATCCATAATTTTTAGCCCCTGTTTAGATAATCTGGGTGAATATTTGTAAGAGAGTTTGTACTCTCTCAAGTTATTGTTTTCAATGGGTTTGTGAATATTCTTGGTGATTCTTTGTGGATCGATCTTTATGTCTTTAAGAGATAAGTGTTTTTGTACTATTTCAGTGTATTAGCTGAACATTTGTAATATTCGCTATCATTTTGGGCTATATAGTAGAACGGAGCATAAAGCCAATTTATTGGATGCTCAATGGGGGATGTAATCGTTAAAAGTGGTCGTCAAATCTCCAAGGCTTCGCTTGTGTTATCTTTAATTTCTGTACTCTTTATTTTCTAAGAGGTCGTTTTATTGTTGCTTCTCAACATTAATATTGTGTGTTCCTACCTTTACATCATCTTTACCTCGATGAGAAGATGGTGATAGCCCACAGCACAACACTTTTTCCAGTGCTTCCTCATTGAAAATAACTGCTTTTTCGATCATGTTCTAGTGGTGGATGTTGGAACATCAAGTGCTTTTGGTTTGTTCACAATAGAGTTGGTACTTTTGGAGTTGTGTGTGTGGGAAGAGATTTAGCAGAGAAAAATGGTTGTAATAAGGCCATGTTTGCCTGCAAGAAGGAATGAAATCATTCGCGGGAGAAGAAAATTCAAAGATAAAGAATATTAAGTATTAAGACTTGAGATTTCATTTTATAAGATTAATCTTATTAAGAAGTGTAGCTTAAACTCTTATATGTTGATCTATATTTCGGTATTTAATCGATGTGGAATTTAT
>CAIGRB010165093.1:25235-44116 GCA_903798255.1 Fraxinus quadrangulata
CCTATATACCCATAGCACAATCATTTTGAAACAAAATGTGGGTCAAATAAGGGCTTATTAAGCCCTATCTTAGTTCTATTTTTTCAAAAACTCATTTTCAACAATATATTTTTTCATAAAATAATTTTATACGTAAAATAAAAAAAAATTCCTTTAATTTTAATTATACATTCTCTACAAAAATCATTATTTCAAAATATATATTTTTTCTAAAAAATGGGGTTAAACAGGGATCAAGTAACACATTGAAAAAGAAAAACAAATCAAATTGTTAGGCAAAAAAGCCCGAGCCGGGTCAGCTCGTGGCGAGCCCATTTTGGGACGTCGGCTCGAGCCCATCCCATTTCAGCCCGTACAAGTCGAGCCCGTTGATAAAAAAAATCGAAAAATGGGAAAAAAAATTTAAATGATGGCTGTCTGCAAGTCAATTTTTTTGACAAGAAAAAAAAAATCGAGCCAACTCGGCTCGGCCTACTTAGGCTCGAGCCAAAAGCTCGGGTCGAGCTTTAAATTTTTTTCCAAACTTTTGCTCGACTCGGGCCAAAAAAAGCTCGAACCTTTTTTATTCGAGCAGAGCCCGAGTTTCGAGTTTCAGCTCGACTCGACTCGTTGGCATAACTAGGTTTCACCAGTTTCAAAAACACAGGTAAATAAGATTATTTATTCGACTTTTCACCACCTGCACGAATAATCCTAACTCACATAATTCATATACAATTAACAAATAATCAGATGCATTTTAATAAATAAACATGAGATTAGACTTTAGTTCGATAAGAATTAAAATCTAGATTTTAATTTAAATCAAAATTAACAATTAATTTTAACCACGTGTTTCATGAGATTCACAACTTTTCAATTAATCATACACTTCTCCCAACTTTTATCAAAATTTTAGTAGAAGTCCAATTTTAATTCTCAGTGGCTAAATAACATTATGATAGAAATTTAAATTAAACACAAACTTGTCTACATCCACGAAAAAGAAAAATTAATTTATTAAATAAATCTTCAAAATACAAATTCTTTTGTAGCGACAATCATATTTCACCTAATAGAACGATGCTTTTATTGTTTTCCCATAACTTCGTTTTCACGATTTAGGTTACTCTCATATTATTCGCCGCTATTACGAGAATCACTTTTACTTTAATTTTTCCTAACTATTAAGATGTTTCAATTCATCAAGTTGACTTTTACCTACCCATGAATTCAACAATAGTTCGAAATATTGTCATATTCGATAATCTCCGAGCTCTCTCATTTTCATCTCTATTTTCCTCTTTTTCTTCTCTCGTGTTCCTCTCTTCTACCTTTTCTTTTCTTCATTCTTCACTCCTTGGCAGCCGTGTGTTTTTGTCTTCAATTGATTACTTTCGTATTCTCCTCTTTATTTTTTTACATTTCTTGTCTTGTCTTGTGCACAATCTTTCTTCTTGTTGGGCGCAAATTTCTATTCCAGTATTTCATTTTTCAACTTTTCATTTTTTGTTTTTCTATTCAAAACAAATATTATAGGGAGACTAGAATCGAGACCTTACTATTTTAGAGTCTTACCACTTAAATTACACATGATGAGATAACTTCAACGTCCAAGTTAGAATATATAAGTTATTCGCTTCTAGAAAAGATTACAAATAGTTTTTCCCCATATGGTAAAATTAGTGATTTACATATTGGAAATTTTTTCTTATAAAGCTATTTTTTAATTATACTAAAATTTTTTAATCTTTGCTTATTTTTGCACATATGTGTCCCTGATTTTGGCACAACTCAAGAATTAGCATCTTTTAATGTCCACGTAAAACCACGTTGTTTCCTCCCAGTTAAGTAGCAAAATTAAAATTTAAGTAGTAATCCATTTCAAGGACTATAGGTCTAGTATAAAAACGCTATATCAATTATAGATTGTTGAAAAATAAATCTCATAAAACATTTATCGGAAAGTCGATGCATTAATTCTCCCTATTATTACTATATATTTGGAGTATCTTACACGTTACCTCATGAAAATATGTTATTGTTTTTTTTTAAAATTTTGAATATCGATGTAGCTCAGAAAGAAAAAATAAGCTTTATAAGACTAGACACGTGAGAGTCATATGACGATTTACTAAAAATTTGAAATTTTATGTCATTAAATTGGTCATGCAATTAAAAGGCCTACTTGCTGTTTTTAAATATTGAAGACCAACTTTCTATTAAATTTTAGACTATTCTTCCAATTTTACATTCAAGGTAAGTTAAATATATTCTTTTTTACATTAGATTAAATTGAGTAATTTAATTGAGTAACGTACAAAACATGTTAAAAATTAAATGAATGAACTGAAGAAACACTTAACTAACACTTGCATCCGACCCACCCAAAATTTGTGAAGAATCACTACCATCCATTGTCGTGGTACTTCACTATTTTAAAGGACAACCATTCTTACATTTTGGGGTTGTTTAACAAAACTTTTGATTAAGAAAAACGTAAAGTTTTATAAAATTTGATGAAATATGTAATTAAAATTAATTTTTGATTTTTACCTCAATTTTTTTTAGTAAGTTTTAAGCTCTCCGAAAAATTATAAAGTCTTGAAGTAGGCTTTTAAGAGAAAGAAGTTTTTTGGACAAGCGAATCATTGATCTTCAACCTCTTATTCGAGTAGTAGGTAATTTGTCTTCAAACATTTAAAAATGAGCAAATTAACCCTCAATATTTCATTTCTACTATAAAACATCTTTAAATTATCATGTAATCCTCGTAAAAACACACCTTACTAATCGAATGTAATTCTATTGAATTCAATAACATGTCAAAACATGGTTTGAATAAATAAACTGAGAAAAAACTTAACTTCCCGAAGAACCCTCCGATCCGTTGTCACAACACCCCCACCCCTCTACCCTTTTAAAAGGCTACCATTTTTCACCACTAAAAGAGATTGTTTGTTGGCTTTTAGGACACAAACATAAAATGTTCCCTCAATTTTGCGTTCGTGCTGCAGAACGAGTACTCATTAGTAGAACTCTTCAAATCTTTGTTGAATAATTATGAAATTCTCGTAAAAAACATGTCTTACTTCTAATCGAGTGAAATTATATTATTCAATAACATGTCAAACACATTTTGAATAAATAAGTTAACAAAACACTTGACATCCCACCCTCACTTTAATCTATTTCAGGAAAGATACTTTTAGACATCCAAAAGAGAGTCTTGTTCCTTTATAAACGAAGAATTTTGAGAAAAAAGTTACATAGTTGGTTCTAAATTTGTTATTTAAATAGCACTATTTCTCAACTTTTAAAAAGAACAAATTAGTCCTTAAACTGTCCAAATCTTCTTTAAATAGCCATATAACCATTGTAAAAATATGTACATCACTTTAATTTTTAAGGTAAATGCTCCAAGTTGAGAGTTGAGTTAGGAACTATCTTTATAAGGTTGGACGTGTAAGATTTATGTAATGATTTAATAAAAATTTAGATTGGTGTATTAAAGACCCATTGTACCTCCATAGGAAAATATATAGACCAACTTACTTCTTTGAAAGAGTTTGGTTAAAATTATTTATTAAATTTGACTTAAATAAAATTTTAATTTTAATTTCTATCATGGACTTTGCTATAAATCATTGGGACATTACAAGGTTTATAAAATTAGGTAAAATTATGGTCAAGGCAAGTTATTTGGTCAACAAATTGTCAAACTAACAGTTTACATTTACTTGGACTTTAGATGCGAGTCTTTGAAAAGTTTGATATTGTTGATGTAATAAAGTAAAGGTTTGGGTCAACTCTGTATAAAAGGGAAAGGTTTGATACCGCGTCTGCAATTTTCACTTCTATATACATCTCCCCGGAAGATCCTCTCTGTGTGGTTCCCAATCCTCCTCCCCTTCCTCCTCTCTCTCTTTGGGTGTGTTATTGACTTCTTGTGCGCGTATGTCTCGGTTTCCCTCCAAGAATAATTTTTTATTGCTATAAAAGGAAAACCCACTTCTTAAACCCATACACTAACAGCCCTAAAGATGCAGCCTTCAACTGTGACTCAAGAACCCACAAATCCCTTTGGCTTCGTATCCCAATTGGGCTCTTTTCTAGTCAATTATTCTAAGCTTAATCCTGATGGGCACTCGGTATTCTCATCTAATTCCTTGTATTTTGATGCCAAGAAGAGGCCAAAGGCTGTGACTTCGTTGGGTTTGAGCACCAAAGGTGCTTCCTTTAGCATTAGAAGAGCCTTGAATCAATTCAACAAAGCTATTAAATTCCACTGTGAGAAATTCCCACATAGTTTCGCCTCGGTTAGTGTTAATTCAGGTGTGAATAACGGGTTTAGAGATGATGGAAATGGTGTTTTGGAGGAATCAGACGGAGTGCCTATGAATGTTGTCGACTCTGAAACTCCGAAAAAAGTTTTGATTTTGATGAGTGACACTGGTGGGGGTCACAGAGCGTCTGCTGAAGCCATCAAGGCTGCTTTTAGTGAAGAGTTTGGAGATAATTATCAGGTCAGTCTTTGATGGATTTGAATAACTCTTGTTGTTCATTTATTCTGTGTATGTTTGATTTGAAAAAGAAGAGTTTAGTGGGTATACTTAGGCTGTGGCACAGTACAATCAATAAAATATAAATACAAGCGTGAGGTATGGTGTTTAATACAAAGTTTAAATAAGTAAATTTGTCTCCTAAGTTTTTAGACGGGATGGTTCAACTCATATTATAGCAGCTATTTCAATATGAAATTGTGTATGTGAAAAGCCTTTGATAAAAGAATTGAATAATGTCACATAGATTTCATCGTGTTTGCTTCTTGATTATGTTATGTTCTTTGTTGCAGGTGTTTATTACTGATTTATGGACAGATCATACGCCATGGCCGTTTAATCAACTGCCAAAGAGTTATAACTTTCTTGTAAAACATGGTTCACTGTGGAGAATGGCATATTATGCTTCTGCTCCACGTGTAATTCACCAATCCAATTTTGCTGCAACATCAACTTTTATAGCTCGGTAAGGTTATATCTTAATTCTATATAAATTCATGTCACTAACATGTGGACGTAAGTGACTGGTTTTTCTATGATGGCTACTGTTAGAAATTATGTACTTGTGAAGTCTGCAAGAATATAATTTTTAAGTACTGAAAATCATCTGGCTTACTTAGTCTATTCGGTCTGTTATGCTTAGAAACAACCACTAAATGGTAAAATCTCTATGGTTGAAAATGGTAATTTTACATAATTTAGCAGTCAAGGTCTGCACCATTTTTTAAATAATTTAAGCCCTATTTACCATTCATGTTTATATCGTCCTTTTTCCATTTAATTAAGAAAGGTCGTTACAGTTTCGTATTGTTTATACTTGATTATACACGTTTATTCTACTGCATTTGTTGCAACTGAATAATCAAACCCACTTTATACCCAAATTTTGGCACGTGGGACTGCATTTGGCAAGAGCTTGAACTGTGACAATCGTCCACTTCGGTGTAGAGCTATGGCCAATATCCACATATTAAAATTTATTTGCAGCCTCTATTATTGGTCTTTAGAAATGATGTCATGTATTTAGTCCTGAACTCAAAGTCTTCACTCATGGATATGACACCATTACATAAACATATGCAAATTAATGATGGTGCTCTTCAGCCTTCCTCTTCCCTTCTCCTTGTTAATCGAGTTTAACATATTCTGCTAAAGCTATCTTGTTAATCTGATTTACTAGTTCTCATCTTCTTTTACGCACTTTAAACCCTTAGAGAGGTTGCTAAAGGATTGATGAAATACCAGCCAGACATTATTATCAGTGTGCATCCTTTGATGCAACACGTTCCACTGCGTATCTTGAGGGCGAAGGGTCTCTTGAAGAAGATTGTTTTCACCACTGTTGTAACAGACTTGTGCACATGTCATCCTACATGGTATGCTCAGCTGCCATTTTTTTCCTCTTATGGTATTCCTAATGTTGGTTTGATTTATTATGTCATCCCATGAGTAGGTTTCACAAGCTTGTAACTAGATGCTATTGCCCATCAGAGGAGGTTGCCAAACGAGCATTAAGAGCTGGTCTTCAGCCTTCTCAAATCAAGGTTTATGGCCTTCCTGTCCGGCCTTCATTTGTGAAGCCTGTTCGCCATAAGGTTCTTCTTTTCCCATTTTTCCCCTTTCCGCAAGGCATACAATTTGTATCTTTTTCAGTTTTTAACTGTTAATCATTGCAGCTAATACAGTACAGAGGTTAAAAACTTCCTGTTGTATTCTAATACTTCACCAGAAAACTGAAACTGTTTCGAGTCATTCTGAGATTTAATGGATAACAACAGCAAAGTTGGTTCATTATAAGCTATTGAGTTAAATTTCTTGTCTACTATAACTGTGGTCATGTAAGTTACAACACCATAGGTTGGTCTACTAGTAAGTTAAAGATAATCACCATTATGTTTACAGGTGCATAGTTTAAGATGTTATTTTTCACACAATGCTCAAATTTTGTGTATTAAAAGAATCATTCAGATCATCATGGGCATTTCCAGGTACACACAAGACGGTTTGCAACTCAGTCCTGTTGAAAATTGTTAGACATTTGAAAGAAAATCAGTAAATGTGTCCATGAAGGAAGTTAATTATTATCATTGAGGCCTTTCACTCTAATAAAAGATATAGCCCTATAAATATAGTATATTCTAGGTCATTGACATTGTTATGTTGGAGATTGTTTGTAAAATATAATCAGTTGATGTATTAATTGAGAAAATTGAGATAGTGATTACTTTTGATTCTAGAAGGTTCTAGCCCTAGTGAACCAGTGAAGTAAGGAAGCAGGACAGGTATAGTCAATTCCAAGCACAATAGTTTGGAAGGCTTGTTGAGTGAAAAGAAATGAATGACATTTCTGGACGACTTCTCTTCCATCATCAATCAGGCTGCCAACCCATTCCAACTCCAAAAAAATATAAAAGGAAAAAAAAAAGAAGAAATAAGACCAAATTGTGTAATTGGAGGAAAGAGGAAATGAAGCAAGAAATGCTTTGAGTTGCAGTTCTAAAGTTTAAGGTTAATTTGCCTGTAACATTTTTGTACTAATATCAATTGTACATTGGTTTTCGAGAAAACTTGGGCAGGGATTCGGTGCTTCCTTTTTCTGATCTTGTTTCTAGCGAAACCAAGCAAAGAGGAGTGCCCTGTATAATTTTGGCCCCATGTCAAAAACTGCTTGAATATTGATTTTCCCGTCTGTTATAAAACTGTTCCTCCTTCGTTCTCCCTTTAATCTTGTCTTGCTCTTTCTTCTCATTTTTTTTCCTCTAAATTTAGACTGCAGTTGGTGATAACGTGGCTTCAGAATTTTGTGTTATTTGCTTGTAAACTTTAGTGGTGCAAGCTTCTCATTCACTTCTGTGATTGTTTTGGAAGGAGAAACAAGAATTTTCTTGCATTTTGTGGCTCTGGAATATGACTGGACTTTGTAACTTTGTCTGCACAATCACCAATGGCTTGCAAGCCATTTATTCCGTGTTCGAGCATATAACACTAATATCAGACTATTTTGTATTGAATTTATAGGATGAACTTAGGGAGGAGCTTGGAATGGACAAGTGCCTCCCTGCTGTTTTGCTAATGGGAGGTGGGGAAGGAATGGGTCCCATCGAGGCTACTGCACGAGCACTTGGTGATGCATTATATGATGAGACTCATGGGGAACCAATAGGTCAGGTTCTCGTGATCTGTGGCCGCAATAAAAAGCTTGCCAACAGATTACAGTCAATAAACTGGAAGGTTCCTGTCCAGGTAACAACTCCTAAGAATTTCCTACAATTGGCCTTGTAATAACTCGTCTATCATATTATGTTGCGTAAAGAGGCTATGACATTCACTCCTATTTCTGGAGATATTTAATGGTGGCATCTTATGCAGTATGACGTTTTAAATAGTAACAGTGCAAGTTGAATATGTACCATAACATCCAAATTCTTTCTTGTGCCAATATCATCTCATACTGCTTAGAAGATTCATCTTTCTCACTTGCTTAATTTTTTATTTTTATTTTTTGTTTTCTGTCCATTATTCCTTCAAATTAAATATTGTTTTGTATGATACTCAAGTATATTGGAGACATTTTTGGATTTTATTTTTATTCTAACGGGTGACGGCTGTTATAGAACTTAGTCCAGGATTAGAATTAGTATCAGAACTTAGATAAAAAGATGCTTATGGGAAAATTCTTAGAACTAGTAGATGTGATGCATACTAGGAAAGTCAATATAGTTTGCACACAAATACAATAGGTCAAATGAGTGGGCGACAACACGTATGAATTAATGAACGCACAATATAAACTTTTGATACATAGCTAGCAAAAAGAATAGGAATGGGCGAATAATCTTTGAACCAATAAAAAATGAGGTTGTAGAAGTTAAATGAAATATGATTATATTAGTTAGACTGCTTTTAGGTGAAGAGTTGATTAGTGCCTAAATGCAAAATAGGATTAAATAAGGCAACAAAGCAACAGTTCCGGAATGACATGGTTGGGGGTTTATTAAGGCAATGACTAGTCAAGTTATGATCTATATATAAGAGTGCATGAAAATTTTGGGTTTAGGGTCAAATAATACTACCACCAAATTTCGGTTTGCTTATGATTTGCTACTAGTGAAACTTGCTTTTAAAAGAGAGAATCACACTTTCTAACTTTGAGAATGAGCAGAAGTTTAGTCAAATATATTTCATCCTTACTCGGAAGGTAGATAGTTCGTTGTGAAAGGATTATGTGGTAATTCCTTATGAGAGCTTAACTACACATCATATGTTGGTAGGGATTGATAAGTCTTGTTGATATCCGACCTGCGACCTCATTAAATACGTTGATATCGGACCAGTGACCTCATTAAATACAGTTTGTTATATACATTAAGCTGATGCTAATTTAAGGTCGGGTATTTGAGGTCAGCTCGTACTAATGACAATCGTTATTGAGGAGACATAATGATTGGAGATTCCTTACACACCATTAAACATCCAATCAATCAATTACATTTGGATAGGCTCATGATAGCACCTTCTAATTCTACCAATCACATGCCCTGACTTCATTCCCTAAGTAGTTCATATATTACTGGGGACCACATGTAAGGTCAACTCATGGTAACCTGACAAGCCGAGCTCAGTAACCAATCCAAACGTACCAATGATGTACTTTCAGCTCGGTACTGTAGTTGATAAGACAAGAATATGATGTATACATGCCTATCCCTCCTTATAAAAAGGAGGAATGTATCCTCAAAAAGAAGAGGGGTGAACAACATTTCATACTTAAAATATCTCCTTTGGGAAAAAAGGAAGAGACTTGTAGTTTACTCTTGTAATTTACAATTCATTACCAGTAAAATCATCATCTACATTCTAAGTTAGCTTGAATTTTGTCTACACAATTTTCGATGTCAACAGTTTAGCGTTAGAAGGAGGGTCCTAGCTTGTATAAACAACCCCATCTCTCCATAAAACCCTCGATAAAGTACCACCATGGAGGACGTTTCAGCATCAGGGAATCAATCCCACCCTTGTCCTGAACAAACTAGTTTTCTTTACAATACTAAAAGGAGACGAGGTCAAAATGAAGCTGGCGACCCTCAAATGACCATCATGAGAGAAGCCATTGAGAGGTTGACAAACACAATCAACAGATTGGAACAAAATCAAACTCATGTTCTTCCACTCGAAACTGAGGTGGAGTCCCCACATAGGAAGAAAACTAGATGACCTCCCACTAGAAGAGCTCTCCATTTTTAGGAGAGAAATCCTCCAGAAGTCGAGCTAAGATTACATGTGCTGCAACACTTAGAAAAATTTTATGTTAAGGAAATCACTCAAGCCTGGCTGTAACACTTAGATAAATTTCCTATCAAGAAAATCATTCAAGTCTTGCTCATTAGCAAGCCGAGCTAAGGTTGCATGTACTGCAACACTCACTGACGGATCTAGGGGGACTGGATCGGCCCCAGCCCATTGAATTCTTATAGTAGAAAAAAAATTATGTAAAATAAGTAGAGCTAAAATTGCATGTGCTACTACACTTAGATAAATTTCTTAGCAAGGAAATAATTCAAACCTTGCTCATCAGCAAGCCGAGTTAAGGTTGCACGTGCTGCAACACTTAGATAAATTTCCTATCAAGGAAATCATTCAAGCCTTGCTTATCAGCAAGCCGAGCTAAGGTTGCATGTGCTGCAACACTTAGATAATTCAACATATTACAAGGAGCGTGACAACTTATTTGCATGTCAAAACGTGACACCCGTTCAAGACATTTATTGCTGTAATAATTGTAAAAATAGAAAAACGAGCCAACTGTGTTCAAGGTCAGTCCGTCATCAAGGAGAGCACCGACCTGTGGGGGTAACTGTTGATATCCGATATGCGACCTTATTAAATACAATTTGTTATGTGCATTAAGCTCATGCTAATTTAAGGTTGGGTATTTGAGGTCAGCTCGTATTAATGACCGCCGTTATTGAGGAGACATGATGATTGGAGATTCCTTACACACTATTGAACGTCCGATCAATCAATTACATTTGGATAGGCTTATGACAGTACCTTCCAATTCTACCAATCACATGCCTTAGCTTCATTCCCTAAGTAGTTCAATAATTATTGGGGACCACATGTAAGGTTAACTCATGATGACCGACAAGCCGAGTTCAGTAACCAATTCAAACGTGTCAATGATGTACTTTTTTAGCCCAGTACTGTAGCTGATAAGACAAGAACATGATGTATACATGCCCATCCCTCCCTATAAAAAGGAGGAAGGTATCCTCAAGAAGAAGAGGGGTGAACAACATTTCATACTTAAAATATCTCATTTTGGAAAAAATGAAAAGACTTGTAGTTTACTCTTGTAATTTACAAGTCATTACCGGTAAAAATCCTCATCTACATTCTAAGTTGACTTGAATTTGTCTACATAATTTTCGACGTCAACAAGTCTAATAAGAAATGGAAGTGAAGTATTCAAGAGGTTCGATTTCATAGAACAAGATGTTGATAGAACATTCAGGGTAAAAAACAAACAACTATGAATAGAGTATCACTGTTTCTGAATGAAGGAAATTGGGATATAGATATATTGAATCCCAAATTTATTTGAAATAAGGCTTAGTTCATTCTGGTCGTTGTAGAGAAGTAAAAGTGTGGTAATCATTTTTTACCAATTTATGCTCTTTCCATATTTCTTACTAACGTCTAAGATCCAAACAGAACCTTAGTATGTATTTCCAAGACTCACAAAAGTTCCTTGCATTTTTAGGTGAAGGGGTTCGTCACTAAAATGGAAGAGTGCATGGGTGCTTGCGATTGCATCATTACCAAGGTACATGGCTCTTGGCAGTAATGCAAATTTCTGGTTCCAACCTTTTTCCCAATCAAGTTTGATATAATAAAAAAAGGACAAAAAAAATAAAAATAAATAAAAAGAGCATGTTATCACCAATTTGACATTGGTATTTTGCAGGCTGGACCAGGAACTATTGCGGAAGCTATGATTCGAGGACTTCCCATAATTCTAAATGGTTACATTGCTGGGCAGGTAGCCACAGCATTCTCTTCTATATTTCCATTTCCCCAAAAAAATCCGCGTGTTGTACTAATTGTTTATGTTGTTTATGTTTTAGATTGATTTTCTTATTTGTTATCCAGTTTTCCACAAGCATGCACTTTGTATATTCTATGTTTGTTGTCATAGATCAGTGCCCTTTTTAACTTGGTTTGGTAACTTAAATTTCTTGTTTATTGCAGGAAGCTGGGAATGTGCCATATGTTGTTGAAAATGGATGTGGGAAATTCTCCAAGTCCCCAAAAGAAATAGCCAACATAGTCTCTCAGTGGTTTGGTCCAAAACAATACGAACTCATCGCCATGTCACAAAACGCATTGAGACTTGCAAAGCCAGATGCCGTATTTAAGATTGTCCACGATCTTCACGAGTTAGTTAGACAAAAAAACATTTTACTCCAGTATTGTACGACTTGATCAAAATGGCTTCGACTCAATTTTCGCTTGAAGTTCTTAAATTGAATTTATAGCTCGTTAATCTAAGGGTGCATTTGATTATCAATATTTTTCATGGTAAATGGGTCTTTTTCACCTAATTTCTTACTTTTAGTCACGTGATCATTTTTTTTAAAGGAATTGTGGTTTTTATTTTTCCAGTATTTCACTTTCATCCATTATCTCTCACATCTACCCACCAATAAAAATGGACAAGTATAATATTTTTTAGGTTAAAACTAAATCAATCAAACATGTTTAATTAATAATTTTCATACAAATAAGTTCTAGGCAACTGAAGTGTCCAGAATTTATTTTCTTTTCATATAATTTTCATGCTCGCTCAAACGCACAAGGTTCTTTCTATCATTCCTAGGTTCTTTTGGACAGTATTTCACATCATAAGGCACAGAAAAAATGAAGGTTGAATGTCAAATTCATTCCAAAATCTGCATTTTCTTTATTTTTAATTTTTTTATATGTAGTGGTTCATTTTTATTGTGTGAGAAAAGTATACAGGTGAGACTTGTCATTTACCATAACCCTCTTTAATCATCATATGATGGTGATACTTTTAGGACGTGTTTGATACAAAATAATTGATAGGATTGGAGTTTTTCTTCTTAGTTCTTGATATTGTGAAGTAGTGTATAGTTTATCTTACTAAATATGCGATTACAGAGTAAAAAGTCACCTAATTCTATTATCCATTTAAGAATGGAAATACCTCTTAAGGGCTTTAGGTTGAGACGTCTATCTATGTACATATTGTTGACAACATCGATGCGATTATCATTTCAGATCGATTCCATCTTTACTCGGCTATGTGGTTGTGCCTCTTCCGTGGTCGCAATGTGGCCTGAAATGGGACTTGCAATCAGACACAATTACTCAACTTTTTACTACAATGAATGGTTTCCTGACTTCGGACTATTTGTTGCCTAGAGTAATTGCAGCAAGAGGATTAAAACCAAGAATGAAAATAGGCACTTGTTAAGAATCGTAAGATATCTTATATCTAGCAACATTTGGTACATCATTAAGGGCAGGTTTGCGACTATTTTTAAGCGCTTAAAAATAATGGATACTACTACGGAGTGTGTAGATAATAAATTGTTGATTTATAATTTGATCGACGTGTTTGGTTAGACTTTCTCATCAAATATGCAAACGAAGAGGACTTCACTATTGGGAAGAAAATATTATTATTTTTTACTTGAAGTCAGCTAAGACCCAGAGAGAAAATTATCTAAATTGTCTTTCTCTACTCTATTTGATGCAATGAAACTCTTCTTTCATTTGAATTTTAACTTGATTATAAACGATTTAGGAAATGTTCATATAAACGATTTATATGATAAAATGTTTGAGAAGTATTTATAAATGCTTTAAATTATAAATAGATAGATATTTAGATAGATTTGAGTGTTTGATAATTTGATAGTACTTTTGAATTGTTTAAAATGTAATAGATAAAAATTAATTTGAGTGTTTATAATTATGAGTCAAACATAACCTTATAAATAAATAAAAAATGAGTGATGCATAAATAAGTAGTACTATAATTTCCTCGAAATATGTAAATATAATGTGATTTTGAATTTTTATAAATATGAGGCGAACATAGGAAAAACTCTCATTGAGACGAACTCATCGGAATGTATTGTTTATATGAGGCAAACATAGGACAAGCTCTCATTGAGACGAGCTCATCGGAATGTATTGTTTAACACCAACTTAGATGGTATATAATTTTTATTAATTAATTAAGCACTTTAAAAGTAGAAAAACGAGTCATGTTTAAGATATTTTATCACTGGTAAGTTGCAACTACCTAAATTGGTGTTAATTATTATTTTCTTGAGTTTCAAAGATACTCTTTTGCCATTTGAGCTTTTTGAAAGTATTTTTTTTTATAATTACTTTGCAAAAAGTACTTTTCTTTTTCCAAGCTCAGCCAAACGTTCTCGTGACGACATCTCCCACGGACCCCACGCCATTTTTTTTTTTCTCTTTTTATCCCTTCACTCTACGCGCCAACGCTCATCGCTCACAGAGGCTATAATCCCAATTCTCAACTCAATCAAACAAAGGAATTCACTCAAATCCATCAATGGAGCTCACACTACAACAGCTGAAACAGTACGACGGCACCGACCCATCGAAGCCCATATATGTAGCAGTAAAGGGTCGTATATTCGACATGACTTCCGGCAAGTCATTCTATGGTCCCGGAGGGCCATACAGCATGTTTTCCGGCAAGGATGCCAGCCGTGCCCTGGCCAAAATGAGCAAAAACGAGGAAGATGTAATCGCCTCCCTTGATGGCCTCACTGATAAGGAAATGGGTGTCCTTGGTGACTGGGAGAAGAAATTCGAGGCTAAGTATCCCATCGTTGGTACTGTTAGCAATTAAACTATATTATCTGAAATCGAAGGTTTGTGTTCTTGGATTATTAAGTGTTTTTGTGATGTGGGTGTGTGTAGTATGATGCGATTGATGAAATAACTTTTGTACAAATAATTATCCCAGTTGTTGGGATTTTGTCATTTGCTCAACATATGCTTATGCATTTATGTTTTGATGTATCTGCTCAATGATTTAGATATGTTTTTGAGATCCCCATTATGATTTTTTAATTATTTTAGCTCATTTAGTTCATCTCTATTTTTATAACCCCAAAAAGTGATAGGTTACCATGTAGTAAGTGTCACATCGCATAATTGATTATTCTTAAATCTTAATGTTGTTGCACTACCAATTGTACCTATAGTAATGGCTCGAAAAGATGAGTCTGAGGGTGAATAAGGTGTTGGAGAATTTCAAATAATATTAGTTTTTGACATTCTAAGATGCAATAAAGAGTTAGCACGAGTCAAGGGATCATATAGGGAAAGTTCTAAGTGGCAGAGGATGTAGGATGGCCAGCTGAAGCCCCAAAGGGCAGGATGCAGGTAATTCTACATTTCTTGGGTTGCCGTCCTCTGTGCAGATCAGAATGGCCATTTTTCATCCAATTCAGTTTTCATCCAAATTGATCTTTTTAAAGCTTTGTTTGTGTTTTGTAAATTCGGAATTATAGAACACGAGTCTCTCTATATTGGCTTCTTATCTACTTAGTATTCAGGGTTGTTTTTGTTATTGCACCACTCATACAACATATTTGGGTTCCTTTATATATTGGAGGCATCTTGCTTTCCCTTCCTTCACTGTTCGTCTTAAGGAAATCGCAAACACGTGCATTGGAGCCAAGTTCTTTGTCTTAAAAGTTCGATGTGATCTTCTCCATGTTGATGAAATTTAATAATTTGCACGGTTGTCCTAGTCCTTAGTGAGTTTGTTTACCTAGTCATAGGAGTTTGTTTTTAACGTGGGATAGTGCCTATTTTCATGTTGCTTTCGGTTATGTATTAGCCTATACATAAGCTGTTTGTTTATCAATAAAAGTGGTGTAGAAAGTTCAGTCCTCTGTTTTTCCATATCCTCGACTTCCTACTGTGAAAATCTTTTCTTTAATTTTTGTTTATATCAGTGGTATCAGAGTTGGTTCTGAAGAGAGAAAAAGTAAAATTGATGGCTTCCGAAAGTTTTGTACAGCCAGCCATTCCACACTTTGATGGTCACTATGACCATTGGAGCATGCTCATAGAGAACTTCTTGAGGTCCAAAGAATATTGAACGGTTGTCGTTTCTAAAGTAGCAGAACCAGCAGAAGATGTTGTGCTGACAGATGGGAAAAAGATAGAGCTTGAAGGGCTGAAGTTAAAGGATCTTAAAGCACAGAATTATCTCTTCCAAGTTATTGATCGCTCAATTTTGGAAACCATTCTTTGCAAGGACACCACCAAGCATATTTAGGATTCAAAGAAGAAGAAGTACAAAAGTACAACAAGGGCTAAGAGGCAGAAACTTCAAGCACAACGGAGATCGAAATGCTTCAAATGAAGTTAGGAGAATCAGTCTCAGACTATTTNGACACCAAAATTTAATTTTGTTGTCTTTTCTTTAGAAGAAGCTAATAATGTTAGTTTACTTTCAATTGATGAATTACAAAGTTCTTTATTGGTTCATGAGCAAAAAATTAACCAGCAGGAAAAAGAAGAACAAGCATTGAAGGGTTATTAGAGGAGGCAAAAATAACAATGATCATGGGAACCAACAACAAAATCATCATCATCAAGAGAGTCAATTTCAAGGAAGAGGCAGAGGACGTGGAGGCCACCACTCAACAACTTATAGATCAAAGTTAGCGGACAAGTCTAATGTTGAATGTTACAGATGTTATCAGTATGGCCATTACAAATCAGAGTGTCAAGCTGATTTGAATGAACAAAGTGGAGATCAAACTAACTTTGCAGAAAAGGAAGAAGAGGTGTCTTTTTTGATGGTGTTACGTGAAGGAAGAAACTCAACAAAACATGTGGTATTTGGACACTGGCTGTAGCAACCACATGTGTGGAGAGAAGGAGGCATTCTCTGACTTGGATGAATCCTTTCGCAGCTTTGTTAACTTTGGTGACAGCTCCACAATTTCTCTTATGGGAAAAGGAAAGGTAACAATCCAAACGAAGGGAAATTCCATCCACACTATTGCTAATGTTCTTGTTGTGCCAGATTTAAAGACCAACTTGCTTAGTGTTGGTCGGTTACAAGAAAAATGATACATGATTTTTATTAAATATGGAGTATGTCAGATTCAAGATGCAAAGTTGGCCTTGATTGCTCAAGCTAACACGACGACGAATCGTATGTTCCCACTTTATCTCCACAATACAACCCATTCATGCTTCTCAACAAGATTGAAGGATGAGGCATGGCTATGGCACTTTCGCTATGGGTATCTCAATTTTAGCGGATTGAAAACACTACAGCGGAAGAACATTGTGATGGGTCTTCCTCAAATTACAGCTCCTTCTCAAGTTTGTGAAGAATGTGTTGTTAGCAAACAACACCGTAATCATTTGCGGGCCAATAACACCACATTCTAATGGAGGTAAAAGATATATAATTACTTTCATTGATGATTATAGTCGTAAGATATGGGTTTATTTTTTGCAAGAAAAATTTGAAGCCTTTGTAGCTTTTAAAAGCTATAAAGCGCTTGTTGAGAAAGAAGTTGGCAATCCAATAAAAGTTCTTCGCACGGATCGTGGTGGAGAATATAACTCCCATGAATTTGCAATTTTTGTGAAAACCATGGAATTAAGAGACAACTTATGGTATCTTATACACCTCAACAAAATAGTGTATGCGAGAGGAAGAACCGCACTATTATGAATATGGTGCGAAGCCTTTTGACAACAAGTGGCCTTTTGACAACAAGTGGCATTCTAAAAAGTTTATGGCTTGAAGCAGTTAACTGGAGCATTCATATATTGACCAGAAGTCCCACACTTGCTGTTCAAAATATGACACCACGGGAAGCATGGAGCGAAAGGAAACCTGCTGTGGATCATTTTCGAATTTTTTGGTGTATTGCCTATGCCCATATTCCAGATGAGAAGAGGAGAAAGCTAGATAACATGGGAGAAAAATCCATTTTTCTTGGTGTTAGTGATAAGTCAAAAGCTTATAAACTATACAATCCTACTACCATGAAATTGTCATCAGTCGTGATGTGGTATTTGATGAAAAAAGCACTTGGTCATGGAATCAAAATGGTGTTAAAAAAAATATTCTAGTAGATTTTGATGATGATGAGAAAGGGCAGCAGCCTATGGAGAATGAGCAAGAAGAGGAAGTCACTCAAAATGTTCCAATAGTTGATCAGAGCCCACTTGCAACTCAATCACAAGGGCCTCAACGTGTTTGAAGAAGACCAGCATGGATAACTAATTATCAGGTAGCTAGAGTTGTCCAAGGTGATGACCCATTTACACATTTTGCTCTGTTTTCATATTGTGATCCTATCATTTTTGAAGTAGCTGTCAAAGAACCAAAATGGAGAAAAGCTATGGATGTTGAAATTACAGCCATTGAAAGAAATGATATGGGAGCTATGTGATCTTCCAAAACGGCAGAAGACAATTGGTGTAAAGTGAGTTTACAAGACAAAGTTGAAGGGGAATGGTGAAGTTGACAAGCACAAGGCACGCTTGGTGGCTAAGGGCTAGAAGCAAGGCATGACACAATCGGATTGGTAATTGCAATGCCAGCTCAAAACTCATGGCCTATCTTCCAGTTAGATGTGAAATCAGCACTCCTCCATGGATATTTGAAAGAATAGGTATTTATCAATCAACCTGCTGGTTATATGAAACTTGGCAATGAGCGTAAAGTGTATAAGTTAAAGAAAGTTCTATATGGATTAAAACAAGCTCCACGGGCTTGGTATAATCGTATAGAAACTTATTTTTTGAAGGAATGATTTAAAAAATGTCCTTATGAACATGCACTTTTCATAAAGATTGAAGATAGAGGGAAAATGCTCATTGTTTGCTTATATGTAGATGGTTTAATCTACATTGGAAATAATATAGCCATGTTTGGAAGTTTTAAGAAATCCATGATGGCTGAATTTGAGATGCCTGATCTTGGTATGATGCATTACTTTCTTGACATTGAAGTGGTGCAGTCCTCTGTTGGAATTTTTATTTCTCAAAAGAAGTATGTGCGAGAAATCTTGGACATGTTTCACATGAAGGATTGTAATCCTGTAAATACTCCATCTGAGTTTGGTGTGAAGATAAACAAAGATAATGGAGGAAAGAAGGTTGACAACACTCTTTAGAAAAGATAGTAGAGAGTTTAATGTATTTGACAGCAACAAGACCTGATATAATGTATGATGTAAGTGTGATTAACAGGTACATGGAATGTCCTAAAGAGATTCATCT